>PVJO010004841.1:0-104860 GCA_004026905.1 Hystrix cristata
AAATACTTGATGAGAAAATATGAGCAGTGCACAAAATATTATTTTAGCAGATTTGATAATTTTAAAATTATGTTTTTGTTGCTGTCAGTTGCACAGTAGATTGTTAAGTGTGTGTATCCTAGTAATACGTCTAATGACTTGGCACACTTAAGTGGTTATACAACTGATTGTTTTCTACCTGCAGAATGTTTTATTAAAATAATTACTTGATATTTACTATGCCTGTTATTGTAAAATTTCATTATAGGATTCAAAATTGAATTTTATATTTCTCATTAAAAAGATTTGAATTTGTCTTGTATGTGTGAAGATCTTGGTTCAATCTCAGCGTTGAAAAAAAAAAAAAAGATGCTTCAATCCTACTCTAGAAGTTATATTTTTCCCCACATAAAAAGATTAGATCTTTAGTAGTTGTGCCAAGTTAAACTATTTTGTTTTCTACATAATAAAAATTTTCCATTGTCTTTTATTTTTATCAGGAGTATTCAATTTAAATATATCAGTAAAAATTCTCCAGCAACAACTCAAAATTATTATTTTTTGGTCAGCAAGAGTTGATGTCTGACACTGAAAATTTAAACTTGTCCTTTACAAAGAGGTGTAATAGATATTATATAAAAGGAGGATGGTGAGCAGAGGAGAGGAGTACTAGAAAGAAAGAAGGGGAAAAGCAGAAAGGCAACAGGGGAAAGAGAGGGGAAAGGGAAAATATGGAAAATGATGAATGAACCTGCTGTAAATAGGGAGGGAGGGAGCAGAGGGGAGGGGCGGAGGAGAGGGGGAGAACCAAGATGCATCATGTATAGGTACAGAATAAATGTAATGAATGTGACCATTGTATGTAGAATGTACCAATACATGTTCTTGGTTTAAAATAAAAAAATTTAAAAAAAAATAAAAAAATAAACTTGTCCTTTAAATGTAAAGTTTAAATTTATCATTTTTGTTATTGCTTAAGTCTGACTTTTCTTTGTCAGAAATTACTAGGTAGAGACTTTAAAATACAGATCTTTTAGGTCTTGGTATTTTACCTGGACTTTGCAATTAATTAAACAAGCATATTAACACTTCAACCCCTAAAATAGTCTAGAAATCAAAGTTGAATAATTAAAATGAATTACTGTCACACCAAGAGTACATTTATATAGTTGGCGGACTTTTCTAACATAGATAAATTTGAAAAGTCTACTTTTTAGCAGAGTAGACACACAATAAATAATTGTTGATTTTAATGTTCTTGAGCAGATTGATACTATCAGTTTCAAAGATCTGAGAGAGTTTGATGTGATTCTAGGCACTATAACAGAATGTTTCCAGATCTAAAACACTAGGCAACCGTAGGTAGTTTGAACAGCTATTGACATTATCCAAAGAAAGACAAATTTGATCTGCACTTATGTGATAGAGCTAGCTAGTCATACAAATGCCAGCTACACTTACTCTTTGTTTAAAAAAATTTAACATTTTTGAGGACAGGATCCATGTATGCTATATTGATAATAGATTAAAGCGTTATGTTTCTAACAGTAATATTCTAGTTCTTATCCCTTCCAAGATCATTTTCTGTCTTGAATAAATTATTTTACTCTGAATTTCAGGGGGTTATTGTTATTGTTGCTTTCAAACCAATTTCTTACACTAGCTAATGTGGTGCAAAAATAAATGGGTATGGTCAAATGTGAAATGCATTTGTCAAATGAATGAAACTGAAGTGCAATAATATAATAAATCCTCAGGCTAGTCATGTTTATTGTTGCCAAATGTCTCCCTGCTAAGAACTAATAAGCATGAAAAGGGATAATGAAAGTTTCCATGAAAAATTTTTGGGAAACCTATCCACAAGTCTTCACTATCTGGGAATGTGGAAATAAGTATTTATTTTATACAAGTTCCATATGAGGACTATAAAGATGAAATTTAAAGAATAAAGTCACATGGGAAGCAACTACAGTCCAACAGTTACTAATATTGTTTGGCTCACAGTAGAAAATTGACAAGAAAGCTCCATTGAAAGAAGAAAGAACAATGCCTGCCACAAACAGGCGCTAAACAAACACATGATGAATGAATGTGTGAATTACAGGGGAGACTTTGTAGTAAAGCTTTCAGAAATCTCAAGTGATGTTGAAAATTCATTTTGGGTTTTAAATGTTTGCATTCTAAAGGATGTAATAAACATTTTTAAATATTGTATTTTTGCTACAAAAATGTAGCATTTTTGCTAAAAAATTTATTTCAGCAAGCATATTAACATGGGAAAAGAGGAAGTGAGAGAAAATAATTAGAAATTGAAATGTAACATTGTGTAAGAACTGGCACACTGATCTAGGGTAAAAAGTACTTTCAATTATTTTCACTATTTTTCCATTACAAATACTTAATTATAAATACTTTTGGTATGTTGTTGTAAATATGGTGGAACTGAATAGACCCCTGAAGAGGATGTTTTAAACAATCATTGGAGAGTTTAGTAACAGACCTTTCCCAATTTATAAGAGAAATGGAACTAATATGTTCTGATTTTTAGAATTTCTTTTAAAACCAGCAACTGTGTGCAGTAGAAAAATGGATGACATAGGTAGTTTGTCGACTGTTAAATTTCACTCTTTCCTTAAATGAGTTACATTTTTGAATACCTAATCAACTTAGAAGTTTCTAAGAATCAACCCAGTAAGAATATCTCACATCAGTGAGAAATCAGAAATCCACCATAGTTGGAGTTACATAGGATAGTCAGTGGAAAGAAGGGTTTTAGTTAACTCAAAGGCCAGATGAGAGAAGGGCAGTTTAGTTCTGAAACAAATCACAAAATATATTTAGATTTTATAACCAAAAGCAAATCTGTAAAAAAAAATCCTCTAGGAAAAAAATGAAAACAATGTTGGGCAATATTGGTATAAAAACCACAGAATTTATACGAGCAAGACAATACTTTCACCATGCCATTTTTGGGACCACATTCTAGCTCTATCTGGGCAGATAGGGCCACAAGGTGTCTTTAAGAACAAATCAAAAATAGTATGTTAAAATTAATAAAATCTGGGAAAACAGTTTATGTTATTAGGTGGCCTCAAAGGGTCTAGATCAAATATATATGATAACTATTATAAAAAGTCAAAAAAGGCAAATATAAGTAATAATCTATATCATATCTATCGAAATAAAACGTGACATGTATTAGCTTTTATGCCAACTCTATGTGACATGTATTAGCTTTTATGCTTATTAGGAACTTTTTTCGAAACTAATATATATAGTCAAAGCAAGTTGTTTATATGTGTTGATTTAGGAACCAGAAAATTTAAATTAGATAATAAAAAACAGATATTAACATTGATATCAAGTACTATGGACATTTTTGTGACTATACTTGATAAGTGTACCAAACAACTATTTTTCTCATTTATTTGTTTCTTCAATACTAAGAAAAAATAATTCTAATTGTCACTGTTCAATTGGAATTTTGAGATAAAATTATATTAATATTTATTGTAACTCATAGAAAACTTTCATTCCCTGAAAATGCCTAAAGAAGATCAAGAATAAACAAAATTACATTAAGGAAACCTGATCATGGTATACACAAACTTAGTGTTATTTATTTTTATTCTCAGCGTTAGATTTTAAATTATCTATTTGAATTTCCCCGTACATGATGATTCTGATTCAAGGTTGAATGTAGCCAGGGTCTTAAAAAGTGACTGCTCTTTGTTACACTGTACTGTCTACCTCAGCTCCAGGCTTACCCAATGTAACTAATTCATGGCACTTAAATTGATGTAAGCGCTTTGCTGCTAAAAATTTGTTCTGGTCACTTTCATTAAAATGTTGAATTTTTTTCTCCATGCTTTACTTATACTGTATCTGCTGTTAAGTGAGACAATATGGGGAGGCCTTTGAAATAGTTTCTATATCCAGGCACATAGTGTTGGGTATACTGATGAAAATCCAATGACGTATTACAATACATCATGAGATTTCTATTTTGACCTGTTTAACAGTTTTTTATACATACCAGGAGAGTCATTCAAAGCATTTTACATATTAAATTACTTATCAAAACACAGCATATATAGACCTTGACATTTGTTAAAGAACCAAAGATTTAACAAAAAAAAAAATGTTTTTGAGGGACTAGAACAAATCTTGAGCAGAACACAGATTGTGTGGCAAAGATGTGATTTCTTGGAAAAATAGAACAAACTCATTAAGACATACTTCTGTGATCACCTACAAATATGCAGCAGATTGTTGTGTAAAAAAATCCATAACAATAATGTTGCAGTAAAAGAGAAAAAACTGTCAAAGTTCTGTTAGTCACAATTTTCTTTTTCAGGAGCCTATCAGTAAGTAGGTCTAACTCTAATATCAATTTTTGAAGCAAATATCTCTTGTAATTTTATGTTCATGTTAGTAAGTAATTTTAGAATGATTATACATTGACTTCTTAAATTGCTTTTTATTTTCTTTTTTTTTTCATTCCTAGAGTAATCATAGGACAAAGTAATGACTGCAATGAATGCCAATATGTGATTCCTTCATAGATGTGTTGTTTTACTCCTCAATTTATTTTCTATATATCTAGTGATTTGAAAGTATATATGATAACAAAAAGGCTCTCACTAAATGCAATGAGAGAATAAGCTATATTGATTACTGGTCAGATTGTTCATTTACACTTAGCAAAAACAGTCAAATTCACGCTTTTAATCACACATAAAATACTGTCTTAGCTAACACACTGTATTGAAGACAAATTTCACATTTCATCCCACTGAAGCTAAATTTCAAAATGGCAATAAAGCTGCCCTTTGATATCACACAATATTCTTAAAATTGTAATTATTATTTGTTGAGGGAATTACACTCAACGAGGAAAAAATTACACATTGCCTTTTTAAATATAGGGTTGCAATGAAGTTATGTACAAAAAGATATTAAGATTCATTAACACCTTCAAAATAACAGACAACACAACACTATTAGAGAGATAAAATTGTACCATATGGTACATTTCTAGTCAATAAAAAAATTTTTCAGAATACAGAAATGCTGCTAAACGCTGCTAAAAATCAGACTTTGGCCTTTAAAAACACCTGTATTTTAATACAGTACAATCTATTAAACATTAAAATACTACTTTGGGATTAGATGAAATTATCTGTAAATATCCAAATACTGTGTTTGGAAGGATCTACTCTTCTTACACATAATTTATCATCTTCAGCTAAAGCTTATGTTAGGAATAAAATCCTTAAATAATGCTTTTTATATTCAGACAGTTTCATCAAAATATTATTGATCAATAATGAGTTGTATTATTGAATTAAGTTTCAAGGTGCATACAAACTTAATGCTTGCAAGGCAATCCTCTTTTTGAACGAAACATTTGTGTTAGTCATTTGTGAAAATCTGCTTGCTCTTTTATCAATCTCTATTTTAATCTGAAATAAGTGTATTTGAATTATAAAAGTGTTCCAATAGCACTACTTCTCCAACACCCTGCTTTCCTCTACCCCACCCACACCGAAACACCCAGCCCCAGCATCCTTCCTAAGTACCGTGTTCATATAAATGTGTATTTGCCATGAAGGAAAGTTTATTCATCAAAGAATTTTAACTACTGGGAGGAGATGAGGGTTTGCTTTCACTGTTACTATTTTTTTTAAGTACCAAAGTACGTTTCATTCTGTTATTTGGTTTTAAGAAAAAAGACGTTTCCAATATATAAATAGTAAGTAGAAGGAGGATAGGGTTTTAGAAAGAGTCCTTACTGTTTTTAGATCACTAGTTTATCATTTAAGAAATTCTTTTTGCCCAATGATATTCCTGTTGCTTGAAAGAGCTCTTTCGTAGTTTCTCTGCCTGACGTCCAGAGAGTAGCGTAATGCGGGATGAATCTGGCCCCTACGTGGAAATGCACTTCAGCTGTGGTTTCCCCTCGCTGCAGTCTCTCTGCTGAGCTTACCTTCGGGACTGCCAATAGCGAAAGTCTCTAAGCTCCTGAGCCACACTCTGACTCCAACGCTGTTGCAGACTTGGGCAGTAGCCCCTTTTTATATACTCTTTCCTCAAAACGATAGTTCGAAACTCTTTCTCTGCTGTTCAGTGACAATCTCTTTCTAGGCTAAAGGTAAATATGCTGCATTACAGATTTCGTTAACGCCTTTGTTTTGTTTTTCTAATCACAGTCTGAAGACTTAAAAACCAAAATGCGTATATTCTGTTCTTAAAGAGATTTTAAATATAAAATGAACTTTTACAATCCATGTTCACCATCGTGTTGCACCAAATTTAGAATTAATTATAGGCCACTTTCCACAAATGGTCTAATGTTTAACTCTTATAACTGTGCATATATTTTTTTAAGTATTTAAAATTTTAGTTGAAAAAGTATTCCCCTTAACATTTTTTTTTTCTCTAAACTTAAGCACAAAAGCATCATAACAGAGAGTCATGTGGTTTGAACCTCGCCTCAAGCTAGGACTGAGGAAGTCCTGGAATGTCTCACTCTGCTGCTTTGCAAACTCTTTCCTCAAAGATACAGCCCTCTGCGCGCGTGCTTAATCCCCGGGAGATTTAAAGCAGATGATCAGAACTCTCTAATAGTGTCTTGATACAGCATCTCAGGGTCTTGCTGAATCCATGACACGCATAATCCATAGCCCACTTTGACAACTACTATTTGTTTTTAACCTCTAACCGTTTTTGTTTTTTTCTATGGATAGTTTCTAACTTGTCTGATGTAAACAATAATTTCTTCCACTTTAAAAGAGCACCTGTGTACAAAACATCCTCACATCTTACTACCATTGGAATATAATCAGAAAATCAATCTTCGCAGCAGCTCTCTAAATATGCACATATTTTCCTCGATTACAAAACTGAGGTTCTGAAAGCCTGAGACTTGTGTTTTATGCGGCCGGACCACATCCCTTGGATAGTGTCACATGTAGATCTAAGGAGGCTTCCATTTTACCAAGAATTATTTTTTCTGAAGAAGAGCTTAATTCAATAATTTACAGGACTATTTTAAGACAAATTTTAATACATGTTTTATTTATAGAAATATAAGCAATTATAAAATTCTAAACTACTGAAATTATATAAAAGTATCTATTTACATACATAAATATTTTATTATTTCATAGACTCAAAATAAGGACATGTGCATCTGTAGATAGAAAGAAGCTGTTACATCTTTTTAATTTTCTAGGAAGTTTATTTATGCCAATTTTTGATTATATTACATTGCAAACAAAAATAAACTCAACAAAGATAGTTTTGTTAAATTTAAAGATCATAGAGTTTTTGAATATATGTTGAATATATGTCGTTGACTTAAGTATATTTCTTTAAAATATAATTTTACTTGGATCATGTTAAGTGAAAGTGTACATTTAATATCATTGTCTAGGTTGTTCGATTAAGGGAATACTTGCACCAATGATAACAAATACAAGACCTTCTAAAAAAGAACGTATATCATTCCGTGACAATCCTCTACAGCTCAGTGGTGGATGGGGAAGTGGCAAGAAGAAGGCACAAAATTCCAACTAGTCCCACAAACTCCAGCATTCAAAACATATGGCAAGCAGTTTATTTAAAAGAAGTCTGTGGATATCTGGTCATGTTACCAATTGGATACAAGGTTTTAGTGCACTGTATTTAATTTGTTTTATTATACATATTTCACCATTTTGTTTTCTGGTCAGTTATCTTCTTTCCCATCTATAAAACAAAGTTTGCAGTTCTTCCTGTGTTCATGTGGAATGGCCTCCAGAAACTTCGTTCTTGAAATAGTGCGATGCAGCTTGTATATGCAGTGTTCTTCTTTGCTTATATTTTTATGACACATGTATCCAAAGTGGTCTTTGTTTTCAGTAATACATTTTAATAGTGTACACATCTATAAGAGAATATAACTTTTATTAGTATTGTTAATGTAATATATTGAATAATTAATATTAGTAACCTTGAACCAACCAAATTATTATAAATGGCTATTTTAAAAGTGAATTAATACACAAAGTAAGTCAAAGTATACAACAAAAATGACCTCTTTTTTAAAATTTTAAGCTATTTCAGAGAATTATAAGAAAATGCATAGTTTAAATTAAAATAAAATATAAATTTAAATAATTACTGTTTAATAAATTAGATATTTATCTGTGATATTTCATTAAGACATTTTATATTATCCTTGTCAATCATAACATATACATGTTATTTCTGGTTCATTAACATTCTACTGTCTCAAAATACACTGTCATTTATTTTTTGTTAAGGTATGTTTAAATTATTATTTTAAAATATACTCAAGGCTCAAATTTATCATTGTGTGATATTTTCTCAAATTCCAAACCAGTTTCTGTAAAGTCTTAACTATTTTGAGGTTAATTTTCTGTTATATCTTACTGAATATGATTTGCAAAGTGATGCCTTTAATAGCACTCAGAGGGTCTATTAATCCCCCAAGTCTGGAGGTTTTTTCACAAAGCTAAGTTAATTCATAGTTCTCCAGTGACTTTCTATAGCTGTGTTTCTGTGTAACAGGATCCAGTGAACTTTAGTTTTTCCTTTTGCTTTTCCTACTCTTTACTGAAATATTTCATGTGAAGATGACTAAACAGATCTAGAGTTGCATTTATTTAGTTTGTGCCTCCCCCATCTGCTTTTGGAGTCCAGTTGCATTTCAAACCTGCAAATCTCTTTTAGCTTGATTGAAATAGAAATGTTAATGAGCGTTGTGCTGTCAGTCTACGAAAACATAAATTCATATGTTGCAGCCTACAAATTGGGCTCCATGTGTACTTGTTTCGTGAACATGCTGTTACATTACCCTTTCACTAACGGCATCTACAAATCAACATAATGTAATGATGGAAAATATTTTATCTCAGCTTACTGTCAGCGCTTCGGAAGAAAACCGTATTAAAGCTGATACCGATAGGGTTTTATGGTTCATAGACTCAGGTCAATGAAGTGGAAAGGCCAGGATTAGAAGTGAGATGCCTATGATTAAACTGGTATAGGCCTAAACATAATCTATAGTTTTCCTATTTGGTAATTTGTGTAATTATTTTATAATATTACTTGTGAATGAAATGATTGGTGCTGATGCTCCTAAATTTTTAGGTGATGGTTGATATAAATGTCAGTAAAGCTGTTTCCTAAATATGGTGGTAAATTAGAAGTTCTTTATAGTGTTTTTTATTGTGTGCAGGCTTAAAATGCTCATTTAAAAAATTTGCCATGCTCAAACCCATCATTTTGCAGCTCTAGCTTGTGTTTATGAAAATAGAAAAAGCAAACTGAAGTTTTAAAAATTTAATAAAACATAAAAGAATTTGGACCAATGACTATTTTTCTCCCAATTTTTTAGAGGAGACATTTTAGTAAACATCTTTAAATTCAGACATGTAAAAAATAGGAGCTGATCTTGTTGTTTAGTTAAAATTAGATTTTATATTAACTATGATGGACATAGGCAGCGGTGCTGCTCAAAGTCAGTGACTTTTTGTCCTTTCCTGCTCCTGTGTTCTACCTCCAGCCCCTTTCCAGCTCAGTTCTCACCTTCCTGTCTCCCACCCACAGTGCTACAACTGACAATAATCATCAGTCACTTCGAGGAAGAACAGTAAAGCGAATCGCTAATCACAGAAAGCCTGGGAAAAGTGTTGAGGGGACTTTTTAGACATCTAGAAGGTTTTGATATGAGCATTAACTGCATTGGTTTATGGAGACAGCCCTTTGCCAAGGTCTGATCTACTGCCAACATCTTTGTGCACACGGCACATTAGAAGAGATCTTATTCGATGTCTTGCAAAGCATTCCAAATATTACAAGGTGTGGATACTGATTTCTCACTGTATTCAGAAGTTAGTGGGAGATACACCTCTCAAATCAGAAAGAAGAGAATGCAGGTAAAAGGCAAAGCATTTTTATAGGCATTGTTATTTTCCCTCAGTTAGATGCAAAAGAATGATATACCAACATTCCTGGAAGTTAGTTTGGAGCTTTTCATTTTTGAAGAAAGGAAGAAAGGGTGTGTTTTAGTTAGAAAGAATATGTTTGAAGGTACAAACGGATTGAAATGTTTTAGAAATGTACATTATAAATGAACAATGAATAGTGGTACTTAAAGAGATCTTCGTGTACTTTTAAATCTTCATATTATCATAATAATCTTTGGTTCTTATATTTTTTCACTATGCTTTTTTATTTAACTGGTCATTTCTGTGATTTTTCTCTTAGTTTTTATTTACTCAAATTTCTCTACTTTTTCTCAAAGTTTGGATAGCACCAATCCAAAGTTCAGACTAATAAAATTTAAACTCAGGGTAAATTTCAATAATATTTTACCGATAGCATATTATAACCAAAATAACTCCAATAAGTTTTTTGGAAAAGAGAAGCACCTTTGCCTTTTTAAAAAGAAAAAAATAATTTGTCATTCACAGAAATTTTTTTAAATAAAATCTTCTTTTAGTATTTTATTTCTGTGTTAGTCATATTTCCTACCTAGTGGAGTTTCCATCATCTTTAAAGACTAGGATATTATTCATCATATGGATTTATTTTTTCATGATCATACTGTGCAGAAAGTGAATTATCCATTGAATATACTTTAGAGGACAAAGACCCTGTAGCATTCTATAAAATAGTAGTTGTCAAGGTTAATTTCCAAGTAATCACTAATATGGGGTGATTGTTCATTTCGGTGTATGATGAAATCACTTATGTACCATAATACTTTTGTTTACCTACATGGATCTATTTTTATCATAAATTATGATGAGATTCAGAGAAAGGTCGTTTCCAAGCTGATAAAGAAATATATTATGTGTCTATGTTGTCTAATACATTAGCCATTAGCCACATGTCGTAAAAGAATTCATTAAAAATGGTTACTCTCAGTTAAGATACAATATATGTGGAAAATGCACATCAGATTTCAAACATTTAGTGTGAAAAAGAATGTAAAGTTAATCTATAATTTTATGTTTGCCTTGCAAGCACGAGGCCCTGAGTTCGATTCCCGGCACAAAAAAAAAAAATGATTGAATAGTTTTATGTTGATGGTGTTAAAATAACGATACTTTTATTTTTTAAATGTAAGTACCAGAAAGTTTCAAATTACAAATATAGTTAAAACTGTGTTTCTATTGGGTAGCACTGATTTAGAGGCAGTTCTGTAAGGTGACTTGGGTTTTTCTGCAGAAAACAATTGGTACAATAATAGGAAAGATAGATACTACAGAAGATAGTGCACAAAAATTCTAGTTTATTAAAAAAGAGAATTTTTATTCTGCTAAACTTACTGATATGAAACAAAAAGTGAAGCCAACCATGTTGTGGTTTCAGACTTTGAGATGTAATGGAATTTAACTGTGACGCAATTGAATTTCTCCCTCCATTTTCTATATTTATTTCTTTTGATTGGGTTTTTGTCAGAGACCATTATAAAGTCAAGCTGAAATCCTTTATGTTGTGATGGTAAGAACAGGATTAGCACCCACATTGTACTCTATGTGATGATAGCGAGTTTCACATATATACGTTGTTAGGTTTTCCAAATGATATGCTTTGTGTTGTGATATAAATGGATTCCTGTAATGAGAGCCATATTATATTTGGCATCATACTGTATCATAAATCCAGTTTTAATCTAAGACACAATGCACAAATAGTAATGAGTTGCATAAGTAAATACCAAATATTTGCATGATAATAAATCTAGTATGTTTATGACTTCTAAAATGCCAGTGATCAACACTTAACATTACGCAGTCTCTCCTAACAACGATTCACACTTCCCTTCCAAGTACACATTTCACTTACACTTCCTGGAAGCTAGAATTTTGCCCAAATCAAAAGGTAAAGTGAAACTTTTCATATGGCATTGACTTCCCATTTATAACTCATATCTTTGGCAGTACTTGAGAGCAAATAAGTTTCAAGGGCTCTCTCTAGTAGATCTGAAATGACCAGCCAACTGCATGGAGACTCCTGGGGCCTCGTTAGAGCCTAGCAAGGAAGAGTTCATGAATATGACCAAGAAACACAACTGGTGAGTCAGCTGTGCACTGGGAGGTTAGCGTGAGTGAGAACTTCTCAGCTGCGTATTTGTCCTCATTGCTTTAGGCCAATAACTAGCCACGGTGCTGTAGAAATCCTTCCTAGGAAGCTTGTCAGAGAAGAGGACCAGTTCAGTTGATAATACAACAGGACAAGCTCCCCTTGTATTTCCTGCCTTATATTTACCATTACTGAAAGAAAATAGTCTGCATAGCATTGCTACATTTTAGGAGGTGTCGTTAGAACTACTTCTACAGTGTGAGAGCAGAGACGAGAGATCACTTTCAAGTCCATGATTTTCTTGTACAGGTTTGACTTATGTGTAAAGCTTTTTAACTAGATAAATATGTCACTGGAGTTACTGCACTGGATGTAATACTGCCATTGGAGCCTGCAAGGCTGTAATAGTTTCTTTCATACTTGTTTATGATCCTCATAGAATTGGTCTAGATCAGCATTGTACAGTATAAATATATTGTTAGCCACATATATAACTTTAAAGTTCCTAGTAGCCACATTAATAATGTAAAAAGAAATTAATAAAATTAATAATATTTTTAATCCAATATATCCAAAATATAAGTTGTACCTGGGTATTCACAAGGGGTTGATCCCAGGACCCCACTGCAGATAAGAAAATCAGATGTCCAATTCCCTTAAATCAGCCCTGAGTATCTGCAAGTACCACTGTGCATGGGTATGGTAGGGAAGGGGGATTATTCTTTTATCAAGTAGAATTGTGAGGACATTGTCTTATGGAGGAAAACTTCAGCTATATTAGCCACTAATGGTATGTGTCTTGGAGAAAATAAAAAGGACATAAAAACAAGGTGATTTGGGATTATTGTCTATAAATTATAATCATTAGTATCTAACTATATGTATTCCAAATCAAACAATTAAATGTCAACTTTAAGCCTTGATATGGATTAGAAGTTTCTCTCAAAGTTATTAAATCCAAGATTTCTCTACCAAAGTTCATATATCAACAGAAAATTACAAGGAGATGTAGTAAGACTGGATCTGTTTCTCATCTTTCTTGGCATCATTCAGATTTGGTCTAACCATGTATTTTCTATGAACTTCAAAATGAAACCAGTGGTAAGTACATATTTTGGTATGAACATATGGAAAAAAGTAAAAAGAACATAGTTTTTATAATCTGACTGTCCTGTGTCATGATCTTCAGTTTGAAGAGTCATCCTGAGCAAGTGACAAATCTTTCTGAGCCTGTTTTGTTACCATTAAATTAAGATTATAATATATAATTCACAGATTGCTCTGAGGTCAAGTGACAAGGTATATGAGAAACCCCAGGCTCAGAATCTTGGGTATGTATCATAACACTCAATAAATAGCAACATGACACAGTAAACCTTTCCAGACCATCTTCCAAAATTAAACCAAAATTTCTCTAAGCGGATTAAAATTGAATCAATTCTGCTTATCTTATTTAGGACACAGTTCCCTGAAATTATGGAAGAATGTTTTTAAAGATCTTTAAGAACTGAGTTCTCTAGATTTGCCTTGAAATGGCAGTAGAATTCATTGCTTCAAATACATCTTGAACATCTACCATTAAAAATGTGTAGAATACTTTGGAAATTTAAAGGTATATATTTCTAGTAGCATGTTAAATTATTTTTTGACAGGAGCAAGTAAAAACTATATTTCTAGAAGATTTCTGGCAGAAATAGCACTAGAGTTCTCCAGGCAATATACAAGACTCCAAAGTAGACCTATAAATGTTTCTACTAACAAAGCCCCAAAGAATATACTGGCTAATTGACTAGACTGACCTGCTTTTTAGCCCTTCTTCTCCTGAAGGAAATACTGGCTTGCCTCTCTAAGCGGAACAAGAAAATGATATCTATTCTTGGGTTTGATTTTGTAATCTTCATTCAAAATTTAAAATTTTCAGCTATCCTTTCTATTGAGAACAAAAACCTTTTTTATTTTATCATTTTTATACAATAATATTTGAAAGTGAGTGTTAATTCAGACCCAATGATTAACACTATAAGGAGCATTTGTTTTAAATGTTAAGGGGATATGTTTTGGGAACGATTAGGTTCAAAAGAGAATGGACAGGGAAAGTGTGCTTTCATATCTCATTTAAATAATCTTGAAGAAAAAAAAATAAATAATCTTGAAGGATACATTGGTAGGAGCAAAGCATTTAAAGCAGATGAGAAAGCTGGAATAAATCCCTGGAGACAGGTTAAACAGTGGCATGCCAGGGAGTGGAGACTAGAACAACAAAGGGTTCAGACTGTGGGACAGAGGGAGCCCCTTGTGAGGGGGATAGGGGATTAGTGCGACATGTGCCTGTGAAGTAGGAGTGAAGAAAGTACTCTGAGAGCCACCTACACATTGATTTGCATGGCCCGTAAGTGGAAAAGTGCTATGTGATGGTTTTCAGATAATATTATTATCTATAATTATGGGGATAATTTTAGAATATAGACATGATTAGGTAAAAATATTAATTTAATTCAAATCTGAAATTATAATGATAACCTTACTCACACTGAAGGCCCCACTTCACGGGTGCATGGACTGGTTTCTTTGTACTTTAGTGGGGAAAACTTGAATGAGCTACAGGGCCGTGAACTTTTCAGAGTCTGCTGAGAGTTGGTTCTCTACATGTTGATGCTTCTTAAATCTGAGTGAAACTGCTCCAAGCACAGACATGGTAGAACTACTGCAGATATTTTCTCCCAGGGGTGTTGATACAGGCAGTGATCTCCAGAACAGGCTGCTCTGCCCCAGGGCTGGGTTCCCTTCTGAAGCACTCAGTTGAGTCCTCTAAGTAATGGCTGGGAAAAGTCAGAATGTCTAATATTATTAACAAGAATTGGAAAGCCTCCATCCTTGTCTGTCTGTGCTGCTATTACTCAATAGCGTAGACTGGGCAGCTTACGGCAAAACCTCTCTCAGAGCTGCAAGGGCAGAAGGCTGAGAATTAGCATGCTCTTGTAGTAGGGTTCTTGGTCAGGGCCCTGTTCTTGGTTTACAGACAGCCATTTGCTTGGGTCCCCACACAAGGTGGAGAGAGATCTCTTCTGATTTCAGCACCTTTCAGGGACATCAATCCCCTGCTCTTCTGTCCCCACCTCCAAACATTATCATACTGGAATTAGTTTCTTCAAGACTTGAATTTGGCAGGAAGGGGCATATTTAGTCTGAAAGGCATCTTAAAACTATGTATTTTAATTGATAACTATATTTCCAATGCATTTTTAATACACAGTTTTGCAATGATAATATATTACTAGGAAAGGCTGAGTCCTTAAAAGTAGCTACATTTGTTTTAGGTTATACAGATAGTTAATGACAGAGCTGGGAGTAGGACCCCAGTTTCTTAAGTCACAAAAGTCTTAGAAAATTTATGTTAGAGGTATTGTAATACCTTTGTTTATAAGCTAACTTAGTAACAGTTAGGATAAACACAATTACCTTAAAGTAGTACACACACACAGGACTTAGCATCCTCATGGAGCTTTGCTTCCTATATGTGATCCTTTTTTTCTCTCTCGATCATGTCTTAGTGAATCATAATTGCATATTCATTGCATAATTTAATTTACTTTGTTTTAAAGTTACTTTTTATTTCACAATACTATTAGTTTATTTTTCCTATGTTCATCATCTTTATTAAATGTTTTCACATTCCGAATTTTAGAAGTCATAACAACAGACATAGATTTTATGATCCAGCACTGTCTTCAACAAATTACATACATTAATTCCCACCTCCCAAGATAAGTACTATTCCTAGTTGCCATTTTACGGGAGATGATACTGAATCATAGAGTGACTACATACCCTTTCTGTCATCCACAGCCAACAGGTGGTAGACCTAGACCTAAATTCAGGAAGCCTGAATCTAGTTTGTATGTTATTACACATTTAACATTATAAATTAAATAAATACTGCATAAGTGTAGCTTATGATAAAAGTTGTGGGTCTTAGCTAAACTTCATGTGAAAAAGAAATCTAAAAAATTTATATAATGAGGATGCAAGTAGGTCAGAATGACACATGTTACTTATCAGAAGACACTTGCTTTTAAAGTGTAGTGTGCTTTCTCCTTAGAGAAACTTAATACTAAGTTGAAAAATAATAGTCCCATGATTTTCTTGTGAAACAAACTTCAGAGACATGAGCTATTTCAAGCATTAAGGACATCATTTGATTTGAAAGATACTTGCATGTCCCACGTTTACCTCTGTAACATCTCTCATCCAGTTGTGTGGGTCTCTGACAATCAGCCCACTGTAATCACTGAGAATTTTCCTTGTTAAAAACTGTGCCTTACATATGACAAACCTGTTTTCTGACTCAAACCAATCCACCCATTTCTGCCACTGAGGTTTAAATAGATTTGATCATTTTTGTGTCTTAGCTAAAATCCACTAACACTTTTAACTATTCTTCATATGACAGGATTTCCAATGTTTTAACTCAGACACTGTACACTGGCGTATCTCAAAATTATATTTTTCTTTATAAAAGTAGTTTCTGGAGCACTTTTCAGTTCTCAAGATTTCTGTACACTGCAGTGTGTAGTAAGCATCTGATCTTCCTTGACGTAAGAGAACTTCATTTCTGTTAATGTAATACATGCTAAATTTCATAGAGCTCTCTTAGCAACTAAGTCAGGCAACAGAATCAAAATACCTTCCGATTTTTATGTTTCGGACCTTTACAGGAAGGACCTTTACAGTCCTTCCCCTAGACTTTTAGCCTCAATTTACAACTTTGTGTTTATCTCCATTGATTTAATTCCATCATTCTGCTGTCTTCAAAGATACTTGCATCCAAATGTTTATCCTGCAGGATTTGTAAAACCTATTAAGTGTAATAGCTGTATTTGAACTGTGGGTAAAAATATTGAGTGGAATGAATGTTCATCTTTATGGATCAGACCCAAGGGAAAAGTTTGAAAATGCTTTACAGGATTCCACAGTGTTTAATTCTGGAGCTAAAAAGTTGCATGATGTACTGCAGAGATGCCCTTATATTTTAATATGATTGACCTCAACTGTGATCCAGCTGTCAGCAATACCCAAGGAAGCTTAGATACTTTAATGGAGACATTGCTCACAGATCTACTTTATTTCATAAAAATATAAATTACCTTAATAATTCATTTTGCCAAGATTTACATTTCTTTTTAAACAAAAGACAGTATTCAAAGTTTTATTAACATTTGAAAGAATGAAAGATTAAAGGGCAGTCTGATTTAAAACAGAATAATGAGTTACTTAGATTTTGCTTAATTCAATTCAATTATTGAGCAATTCCCAATGTAGAGGGAAAAAACTGTACACCTCTCTCCCCGTAAGGCAGCACATATAAGGCAAACACAGTATAAATAATCGCAAGAACTTCAATCAGAAATGCACTTTACTGAGGCTATTTAGATTCCATATAAATAACTGCATTAGTGAGATTTTCTCCAAAACAAATTCCTTTTACAATTAAGGTCCTTCTCAAGAACTTAGCTTATTATATTTCTTTTGGAATTGCACGAGTGTTTGAAACCTCACAAAGAAACTGAAATAAATTGTCTAAAGGATTTTTTGCTTTCTTTTTTTTCTTAGTATCTTTTTAAAAATCCCCCCTTAAGCAGTTAGTAAAATAATGGTAAATGTTTTAATTGCTAACTAAAGCTTAGCTTTATTAAGAAAGTGTGCGTTTTTGAGGTTTTGTGATTGGCGAGAGCAACTGTGAAGGTTGGAAAGTATTCAGTTGTTCTTCGACTTTCTAACAGAGGTTCGTTGGGGGCATCTGAGGCTGAGGACTGAAAGATGATAGAGTGTCAGAGGTCCGGAGACTTTCCTTTCGGTAGAAGCCTTGGCATGCGGACGCCGCGGGCGGCACTCTGCTACAGGTAGTGCGTCAGCTTTATTTAATAATAATAATAAAAAAAAAGGCATAAGATTCAGTGAAGTTGAAGAATTGTTTACTGTAGAGGAAGATCGAAGAGACTGGAGCGCGGCCCGGCATTTGCCATAGGAACATCTCGGGTCGGGCTAGTCCGAGCTCCTCCGCGTGAGGACAGGTAGCTGAGCGACGTGCCGTGTTGCACCCGCTGTCCACTCGCGCACGCTCATGCGCGCGCGCGCGCACACACACACACACACACACACACACACGCACCCCACGGTGCTGTCAACTAGGGTTCCAGGAGTTCCAAGTCTCCTGCTTTCCTCGACTGAATTTGCTGTTATTTGTGATACGGACTGATTCTGATTGCCGACCTGCGAAACAAAAGAGCACTGTCCTTACCAAGGGACGGTTGGATGATCTATTTGCCAACATCAATATTTGGATGGAAAGCTTAAAATATGTTGTTTTTCCAAGAGTTACACTTTAAAGGGGGGAAGCACCTCTGCAGAAATGTTAGCAGCAAATCGGTTAACCGCTAACTCCTCTCTGCATTCGACGAGGCTCTTTGAGGTTTGGTGCGCAGAGAAACTTCGTTCTGCTTGCTCAACGGAGCCTCTTCCACGCACGCGCCCTGGATCCCAGCGCCTTCCACGTCCGCAGTCACCCCGCGCGCATCTCCGACGCCGGGCCGGCGGCGGGCAGCGGGGTCCTTCCCGGAGGGCGCCCGCGAGGCCGTCGCCCCAGCCGGTGGGGCCGCGCCGGGCCGGGCCGTGGAGTTTGCTCCTCACCCCGCAGGCAGCGGGCAAGTTCCGGACCAGAAAGAGCCGGCGCGACGTCGGCTCCGGCGTCCGGGAGGACGCGCTGGGGCCTGGGGCAGGAGTCTGCAGGTCGCGCGCCCCCAGGAGGGGCGCCCCAAGCCGGGCTCTCCGCCCGCGAGCCACAGAGAGCGTTTTGTTCCCCCGAAACGCTACCCGACGACACTCTGCAAGCTAAAACCCACTTATCAAAGCTCACACCAAGACACTATCTTGCTGGGGGCGAGCAGAGCAGGGTAGAAGGGAGAGCGAGCTGCGTATTCATCTCTACCTTGATGAAGTTCAATGATTCTCAGAATAAAAAGTTGACGTTCTCCACTTTCTTCCTCTCTGAATGATCCTTGGTGTAATAATTATGTAAATGATTTTTTATGTGGAACTTATAAAACACCATTGAAAGAGGTTGAAATTCGTATAGGTTTCACGCCCACGATGCGGGGGTGTTCTAAACGCACCGGCTGGGCACCCCCGCCCCGCCTCTGCTCCGGAGCTTGGTGGGCAAGGGGAGGTACTTAGTGGGGGAATCCGGTTCTCTCTGCCTGAGGTTGCCTTGATGTTATCTATTCACCATAATCACCCTGGTCAGTTTTTCTGTTTGTTTTAATGACCAAGGACTTTACACTCACCGTGGTAGAAGGTAAAATATCCGTCATCTTGCTTCAGTATCTACACTGAGATTTTCTTTAACTGTCTTCCCTTGAAATGTGAAATCACCAGAAATATCCTCACAATGTCTATGGGAAAAGAAGTAGTTCTGCTTTTCAGACATATCTAATAAATAAAGAAAAAATATATTCAAAATATATAGACTAGAGGCTTAAACAATCCACATATCAAACATAGTATTGAAAATATTTTAGACAAACTATTAATAATATACCACTGAAATCTGAATTTGTGTGGAATACAGTTTAGTGGAACTATGCATTATTTAATGGTGTGGTGATAGAAGAAATCGGAAGGTTTTGTATTATATTCAGAACTCCTTGGAATCATGCCAGCCACAAAGAGGGAAATAAGTGCCTACATTATTGAGGTTTAATTAAGATTTTTATATTTGTAATAAAATACACTTCTATAATGAATATAAACAATATCCATAGTAATGTAAATAACTGCATGTGCTAAATAAGTCAGATTATTTGCAGGTGAGACAAAGAGTCATCTTAGATTTTTACATTTAAATTAGATCCTATAGAAAGAACCAGATATCAAATCAATTTCTCTCCTAAGGAAAAGTCACGTGAAAAACTAGTGCATTGTAAGGTTACAAGTTCAAATTAAAAAACAGGCAAAGATCCGAAAAAACAGTTTTGAAGGTGAATTTAATCCATCTTGTTTGAGCGTTTTGTGACAGCACAATTAATAGCTTTACAAGATCAATTAACATTTGGGTAACTGTTTTTTAAAAGATAGAAACTTCACAAATGTGACAGAGTTATTCATTTGTCTTTAGACAGGTTTCCGGAGACGATGATGGCTTGATACATACACTTTAAGGAAAAGCCTAGCTTTTTGATATACATATATTACATATGTTTATTTTTATGAAAAGGTCTTGAGCTGCCTCAGTGAACAATGTATTTCTGCATCTGCCGTATGTGCAGAGTTTTGGGAAGGTTGAACCCGAAGCCCGGGAAGGAAAACAGCAGTGGAGAGCACACAAACAAGAGACCACCTGGCTCCTTGCCATGATACATGACATTCAATTACTTCAGTACTTTTTCATGCTAGTTTCCCTCCGCCAGATCCTTCTCCCCTCTCCAGACCGTCGCCTAGCTAGCTTTGCACAGCTATCTGGCATCGCTGCTTCCTTGATGCAGTGCACGCTTTCCCCTAGCTTTACTCACAACAAGCCTCAAACTCTCATTGCAAACATAAAGGGCCAAAACTAAAATTCTTGCAACCCCATCTTAACATTCCCCCATTACTATATAAATGTAACATTTTTTAGTAAGCTGAGAAAGGAACTAGAGTTTTCTACACATTGCTTCTACTACTGCTGTGATGTATGTACATAGAACTATTTTTCATTTCCCACAGTACGTTTGCACAGGAGAGAGGTGCATTAAAGGCAGCTTTTAGTCTGTAAGAAGTTTTTAAAATGTAATATGAGTCAAGCTGGATTTTACTTTCTAATGAAGTACTATGTCGTGGGGAGGGAGAGTGTTAAACAGTCATTTCAATGGACTTTCAAATCGTTATAATTTATACAATTATTTTAATTCTAAGTTCTGAAAAAAGGGAACTAATGTTTTTGTCAAATGCCCCACAACACTGTTTGGGGATGCTGATGCCTAACAACTGGTTATAAGAATATAGTTAAAGGCAACTTTAAAGGGAAGCAACAATCATCTTCACAAAATAGTCTTTTCACTCTGTTTAGCATTTGATGCTGGCAGAAGAATAAACTAGTTTACTCCAACACATCTTTATCACTAGAGGAAAAAAACAGAAGTTCAAAAGGGCTAAGACCTGAACCAGCATTAGGTCTGTTAACCTCACCCCGTTGCTTCCTTGGCTCTTCACATTCCTTCTTGACCTCTGCAGGTTTTGTACCTTGTTCCCATCAAGAAGAGCAAAGAAATATCAAAGGCTCCCAAGAGCCCAGAGAGCTGAAAGTGCTGGAATCCTAGGCTGTCTTAAATATTTTGGGGCTTTTTGAAAAGTTAATGGCTCCCCACCTCTGTCCCCCTCCTACTGCCACTTGAAACACCTTCTGTTAGTGGTGCACGTCGTGAAATTTCAGGTGTACGGGAAGCCAATCCATAAAGGAAGCACTGTGACTTAGCTTGGATAGAATTCTCTGCTGACAAGACAGAAGGGCTGAGTCCTGGGTTTGATCCCAACAGTACTCTCAAAGGTGAAACAAAAACGTGGAACAAGGAAGGAAACAGAAGCCTAGAGATGACCGGATAAGCCTACCAAGTTAAAGTCCTGACCGGAACCTGACTTAATATCCTGGATCTCCCTTACTCGCAGATCACCACTCACAACACTGGGGTGGCGAAAACAGACGAGGTGGAATCTGGGAACCCAGGAGGACTGAGGCGAAGGCCATAGGAGCAGGTTTCGGTTAAAGGCCTGTCCATGAGTGAGGACCAACGATGGATCTGAGTAGAGTAGCTGAAAGCATTTATCAAAGTGTCATGGTCAATTTTCAAGGTTATCTTTAAAACATCAGGCAGAAAAGGCCCAGGTAGACCTCAGGAAAGGTGAGCTGAACTCCAGTATGATTCCTTCTCCCTCCTTGTGACTTCCAGAAATCACCTGAGTATTATAGATTTAATTAATATTATTTTAAATTTAATATTAATGCCTCAATGGCTAGAGCTGTGTCATTACTATAAACTTATCTCAAACTCTCAAAATCCATTTAATGCAGCTCTTGGCAACCAAAGACCCAGCTTCTTGCCAAAAACTGCAGATTAAGCATTTGTTATGGGAGTTTGCCATTAACTGTTCCCTATGTTATGGGCACATGTGGTTACATGTCACAAAACACACGGGATTCCGTGTAATAGATTTGCTTTTCCAGGAGGCTTCAGGGATATTAAGTAGGGTTGGTGCTATCTGGCACCCCATCCCTCTAAGCACTACCATCAAAGGGGAGTTTGGGTAATGGGGTGGAAACTGGCGTACACCCTGTAATTCCCTCTATGAGTGGGACCTTTATTGGTATACAAGTACTCTCTAGAGCTTGCATCATATGTCTTTCATTTACGGACACTGCATGTTTTTCAGGGAATTTAGGGCTCTTAAAACGCATATTTATAAACAAGCTGACAGAGCTCTACGACCGGACTAAGTTTATAACTAGGAGTTCTTTGTATATTTCCTCAAGTCAGCAACAGGCATTCTTGCTGCTGTGAATTTTTGGAAAACAAAAAAAGTATCAAACGGTTATTCCTCATCTTTCCCCGTGTTTATTAGAGAGGGACTTTCAGAATTCATAAAGGTACGACCCAAACTAGGGGAGTTGGGAGAGCATCGAAAATCGCCGGTCCCCCCGGGAGCGAGGGCCAGCTCGACCCCCAGGAATCAGGCTTCCACTAGGGCCGCCCTGGAAGGCGCTAGGAAGTGTCCGGAAGATCGGAGCGGCTCCTCCTCCTCAAGCCGCACGGCGCACTCACAGGCACCTCCTGGGCCGTTTCCCCGCCTTGGCCCCGAGCCGGGCCCCGTCACCGGAGGGTGTCTGGAGTGAAGTTCCCAGCTCCAAAGAGCTGCCGGGCTTCCTCCTGGAGCGCAGTCCGCGGGGCTTTTTCTTTGACCGCGTCCCTTCGAGAAACGAGGATTCCTCGATGGGGCTGGCTCTTCCTCTCCGGAGATAGTAACTAATAACACAGCAGAGGCGCTTAAACCCAGGAGGAGCGCCAGCTCGCCAGAGCGGGTGTGCACACTGCAGGTCCCGCCGAGGGACACTGTGCCCTCCTCGGGGGTAGACTGCTGCTGTCCCGCGGGAGCTGGGACTTCATTGTCGGCCTCGTCTTCAGTATCTCTCTCTGGGGTGCGCATCGCTTTGGGATTGTTCCTCCCAGCCTGCTGCCCGACGATACAACCTGTAACGCGTGGGTCAGCCAAGAGCCCAAGGAGGGGGACACTCCCGAACCCCGTGACGGCTTGGCCTCACCATCCCCGAATTAGGGTTGCCAGGCGTGCCCAAGGCCGTGTTGTAATTGCCAGACTGGCCTGCACAATCGCGACAGCCGCCGCGAGGGTCTGTGGCAAGAAAGGGGATGGTAGGACCCATGAGCAGAGACCTCTCTGCTCCACAACTTGTGAGGGTTTTCCATCAAATTTGCCAGTTTAAAGGGCCCACTGCGGACGGCTGCTGTTTCGTGCCCAAGGCACTGAACGCATTTTCTCTAGATGTCGCGGGCTCCTCGCTAGCCAGAGTGGGGTCCAAAGCCACACAGAGAGGTTTTCGGCTCCGAGTGCTGGTGTGCGCGCCCGCCCCCCGCCCCACGCTGGCACAGAGGCCTCGGCTCTCGCTCCCCGCACGCACTTGGCAGGGTAACTCCGCTTGCACTCTGTAAAAGTACCCACAATAATTTCTAAAAAGCAAGAGAATGACACGCTGAAGGCCTTCCTCCCCCTCATGAGCCAGTTTGTACAGCTTGCCTCCCTCAGGCCTAGACTTAGGGCTTTGGGGAAGCACTTGTCTTAACGGGTTTTCTTAAAACGATTTTGGTCCAGTAATAAAATCGGGGACCCAGCGGAGAAGGGGTAGGAGGTGGCGAAAGCGGGGCTGTTAGCATAATCGAACGGTTTCAAGGCCTCTTCCCACCCGTCGCCCCAGCCCCAGGCCGCCGCCCCCGGGGAAGCGGAGCCCCGGCCAGCGGGGCAACCGGCTCCTCCGCTGCGGGGCCCGGCAGCCTGCTTCCCGCCGCCGCCCCAGTTAACGGCGCCCGCTGCATCCGGCTTCTTGCGCTTCGGATTAACGTGGATCTTCCACGTAAACGATTTAGGGATGAAATAAAAGCCCTTTAGAGCCACGCTTCCTTTCAAGTTCCTAAAATGCCTCTAAATCTTTGCGGTGGCGGGCGGCCGGCGTGGGGGCGGGGTGCAGAGCGGGTGTGGGGCGGGGGCCCGGCGAGGGCGCGGACCGCGGGGAGCGCAGGGTCAACTGCTTCGCGAGCTCACCCAGCTCCTCCGAAACGCCAGTCCACTGCCGCGGCCACAGTGTCTCAGGGTGTCGGGCCTTGCCTCTGGTCGCATTTGTCTGAAATGCAACCGTCTGTCTGTCTAACCTAGGCCCGGACGCGCCCGGCAGGGTAAGTGGCGAGGTGGGGTGGGGTGGGGGCGGAGGGGGCCCGGGGTGGAGTTAGTCGCTGCCTATTTTCATATTCATTAGAACTGGGAGGTTGCCCGAGGAGCCCAGCCGAGTTTCAAGATATAAAAGCAACTTCGGGTGCCGCCTTTGCAGCCGGGACGTATTAGGGCTGGGAGCCGGCAGCTCCCGGCGTCGGCGCCCGCGTCCCTTCCCTCCTCTCCGGCCCGCCCTCCTCCCGCCCCCGCGCGCCCTCCCCCCGCGGCCGCAGCCTCGCACCCCGGGAGCTGCGGGGAGCCGTGCAGGACTATGGAGTTTCTCAGCGAGAAGTTTGCCCTCAAGAGCCCGCCGAGTAAAAACAGCGACTTTTACATGGGCGCAGGAGGCGCGTTGGAGCACGTTATGGAGACGCTGGACAATGAGTCCTTTTACGGCAAAGCGTCGGCGGGCAAATGCGCGCAGGCCTTCGGGCCGCTGCCGCGAGCCGAGCATCACGTGCGCCTGGAGAGGACCTCGCCCTGCCAGGACAGCAGCGGTGAGTGGGGCGCCCGCCCCGGCTGGCGTCCGCCGCGCAGGTCGGCCGGCGCGGGCGGGGAGGGCGCGGGCGGGGCGCGCTTCGGGGGGCGGCGTTTCCGTGAAGCCCGCGTTGTGGGGAGACGGGAAGGACCCGGAGCCGGGCTGCTGACCGGGACGAGGCGCGGTCGGGTACAGTCCGCCGCCAGGGCCGGGATCTCTACCCCGAGCTCCGGGGCAGCCGCCTGGGGCGCTAAGCGGCGCGCGGTCGGTCGGGCTCCGGGAGCCGGAGTCGGGCGCGCTCTGCGGCGGACGGAGCCGAGCTCGTTAGGGGACGTCGGTGTCAGCTCCGAAAAGAAGCCTCCGCGCTCCTTGACGTGGAAACAAACAAAAACCCCGCACCAAAACAAAACAAAAAACTCAAAGAACAAAACAATGTTGTTCAAGGCTTGGCGGTGATTTTCATTGCGAGATTATTAGCTATTATTAGTTATTAGATTGTGTGATCCTGTGATTTCTACTTTTTTTTGCGTTTGAAATTCAACATGTTAAAATTTTGTTAAACACCCGTTTAAATGGCTTCGGCCACAGGGAAAATCACCGAGCTAATTACCCACTCTGGGATTCTGCATTGTCTAATTTTTCTGACCCCACCGTGAAGGTCACCTAAGAAGCCTTTTCGGAATGCTTCTGGGTGAAACCTTCAACTCTGAACGCCCAAGTATCTCAAAGTCAAAATGTTATCAAAACAAACCATCTATCTTTTCTATCTTGTAACCCAATACAGACCTATTATTTCAGATCGCGACAGCTAAACACGTTTACAATTCCAAGAGGACTTTTCCTTATCATTGTATATATTCCACAGTTGAGCTGCAAGGAGCGGGTTGCTTTAAAAAAACAAACGAATTAAGTGTGAAATATTTACGACCAGCCTCCGCCCCCGATTTTAATGAAAGTTCAGGAATCTAGCAAGATGCTGGCTTGTAGGAGCTCATCATTTAAGTACTTTTTACACAAGCTTTAAATACATCTCTTATTTCAGTTACTTTATTCGCAATGCAGTTTGCTTTTGACTTTTGAGGGTAAAAAAGAAATGAAGGCATAACGGTGGGGTCAGTAATCAATTAAATCGTTTCAATTATTTATTTAGAAGGTCGCAAACAGTTACATCTTTTAATACAAAATTTTTTTTTGGCTCTCTGGCTGTATCCAGACGTCATTATCCGTATTTTTGGAACTCTCGGATATATGCAGAAAAATTGTTTGATTTGACAGGACTTTCACGTTCTGTACAGGTCCTGGGTTGACTACAAGGTGGACTCAGTCTTATGTTTTAATTGTCGGGAATCCAAATGCGAAGGGAACCAAGTGATTCTCAGCCTTTCTTAACTTTTAAACGAATACTCACTATTGGGATGAGTTTTAGCGGGGGCCCCTTCCTTTAGGAAAGATCCAGCCTTCCTCCTGAAACTCCCTGGGCCCTGCTCTGCTCCCCTCCCCCGTCCCTAATTACCGAAGTTCCTCGTTTAACTCTGTCCGCGGAGACAAAACCGTATTGTTAATCAGGAGTGGCCCTTCTTTACATTTAATTTTCCACCACGTCTTCCTTTGCATGAACGCGGCTAGGAGTTTTAAATTCAATAGGTGTTAAAGTCGAATATACTTGTGTAACAGTTAAAACGGTTGTTAAAACGGGAATAATTTAAAAAGAGAAACAAATGGAAAAAAGTTGATCATTCGTTGGAAATGACTGTTCTGACTGACTGACTTTTCTTTTTTACCAGAAAATGCCTCCCATTTCACTGTGTGCATTCGGAGTATTTGTGTATGTGGCATTATATGATATATTTTTGTTTTATATCATATTGCAAGCATGCACTCAAATCTGGAGGAAATTACTGAAATTAAAACACCTCTTAACAGAAGAACAGATGTCATCCTTTGTAATGTTTCTATTTCTCTGTGTTCAGAAAGGAAACGGTATGACTTTCTGTCCTAAAAGTTAGTTCATGAGTTAAACAGAAATATGAAATATTTAAGGGAGAACTGAAAAATGCATTTTTAAGGTAAAGATGTTTACTTAGATCTTAGTCTGTTCTAAATGAAACATTCCAAAAGTGGAGAACAAATTCATTTTTCAAGTTAGTAGATCATGTTTTGGAAGACTATTACAGCCAAACGCTATTATTCAGTTAACATATTTAAAGTGTAGTAGAAATAATGCTCCATTTAAGCCTGTAGTCCATTGACTTTGTGTGGAGGGAGAACACTTTCAGACATTAGCATACGTGTATAGTTATTACTTAAAATTGAAAATTTTTGAGCCACACAAGTAGCTTAACTTCCTCGTTTGTGAATAAATATGTAACATATTAAATCTGGTTCACTTTTCAAAAATCATGGCTACTTAGGCTTTTGTTTTTGACAGCTAGAGCATCTTTTAGCTTGACTGTATTAATTTGATTGTACATTATGTGCCTAAATGTTACATTGAGCTATAAAATAGGACTGTGGGTTTTGGCAATGATCAGTTCCAGGTACACATTCAAAAATGATTTTTAAACCTGCTCCTCAGTGAATTAATAATTGCACAATAAATCATTAACAGACTTACTTCCTGATGCCCTAAATTGCTTCAACTTGATTCTTTGGTGGAGGTGTGCTTCACAATCCTGAGACTTGCTGTTTCCCCCCTCTGGGTGCAGTGAACTATGGGATCACCAAAGTAGAAGGCCCGCCCCTTCACACGGAGCTGAACAGGGCCATGGACAACTGCAGCAGTCTCCGGATGTCTCCCGGGAAAGGGATGCCAGAGAAGGGAGAAATGGATGAACTTGGGGATAAATGTGACAGCAATGTGTCCAGCAGTAAAAAGCGGAGACACCGAACCACCTTCACCAGTTTGCAGCTGGAGGAGCTGGAGAAGGTTTTTCAGAAAACCCATTACCCGGATGTGTATGTCAGAGAACAGCTCGCTCTGAGAACGGAGCTCACTGAGGCCAGGGTCCAGGTAGGATTCAAACGGAGGCCTGCGGTGGGCTGGGGTGAGAAGGAAAATAACTGAACTGTCACGTTGTGTTGCATGCAAAGAAACTGTTTCTGGAGCTGAGGACAGAACCGTGTCATAGTTATGCATGTAGACCCATTAAACTTCCTTTGACTTGGAAAAGTTTTGACAACTCACACAGAACGTACAAACACGAGTCATTACATAGGCATAAAAGTCAAGTCTTTCAGAATGAACAGAATATGATAGTACATCTGGTTTTAAGTCATTTTTAAAGGATGAAAAATAGAATTATCGCTATTCGTTAGATAATGAATATGCTTAATTTTGTTTCTCTGTTTTATCAGCCCTTGAAGTTCTTTTTAGATTATATGCCAAAATATTTGGAAGTTATTTCTGTATTGCACAAAAATTCCTCATTTCACGTGGGTTGAGTTATGATAAAAGAAAAAAATGAAACAATGTCACAGACTATCAATTATTATGTGTACCATACAATATTTTTACTAATGTAATTAAAGAAACATAAAATAGTTTATTTAGAGTGTTGTAGCCTTAGCAGTTGTCAACACATACAACTCCACTGTAGTTTTAAAAAATCCAGATCGTGTTTGCCTCACAAGCACAAGGCCCTGAGTTTAATCCCCAGCACCTAAATAAATAAATAAATGTTAAAAATCCAGATAATTATATAGTTTTTACATTGTAAAGCGAAGTTAAAGAAATTTTTGTACGTGATCAATTATTTTATAAAATATATTTATAAAATCTGATGATTTAATGTGTTTAATAGTTTTCAATAATTTGAAAAGGAAAATTTATACTAAGTAAAATCTTCCTCTTTGTATTTTACTTTGGCTAGATTTGATACACTTAAATTATATTTTATTCATTCTTGATTTATAATAAAAGTTTCAAATTCAATAGTATTTCAGGAGAATGGCCTTTTTCTTTGTGTGTATTCTCACTACTTTAGGAAAATACTGAATTTTTCTCTGTCATACACCTTCAGTATGGAGAAATGAGTGGGTAGTGAAAAATTTTCTTCTGACTAGAGTAAGTATTTCTTCTTAAGATTAAGGCATTGTACGGCCGGTACATCGTTAAAGACAACATCTGGTGGTGCAGGGATAACAAGCAGCAGATTTTTGCTTGAGTTTGTGGACACAAATGGTTATTTTATCTTAGTTCAGGAAGTAAATACATAGAAAGTTTGTGCTGATGAAAAATTTTAGAATTGTCACATACTAACACCAGTCCTGCATGTATGTTTTTTGTTTTGTGTCCATGTATTTAAATTAGTTATACTTGTAACCATAGCAAAATATGTTTATATATGGAATGATCAGCTGTGTACAATGCACGTTTTCCCCTTAAGTCCTGATTAATTTTTGTCTGAGAACATGAACAGAAAGCCAAGCTGAACCTAATTTACCCAGGTTGGTCTCCTTCCTGCTTCTCACGTGAGAGTGGTAATTGGCATCCACTTAAGGAGATGGTCAAGGTCTTTTTGTCAATGTGGGATAAAACCCAAAAAAACCTCATTAGTAAATCCCTTAGTGTGTTCTTGGTGCCTGTCTGTAGAGACAACAAAAAACAAAAACAAAAACAAGTGGTGTTTTATTTTGTTTTTGTCTCAAGCTCTGGATATCATGGATAATATTTATTACTAGCAGTGAACTAGGTACTGAACAGGTAGCTTTTGTCTTGTTTAATTAATGAAAACTCTTCAAGTGTCATCTTAAATTTGCAATATATATTTAAACATTAAACTGAGTATTATTTGGTAGACAAATTTGTGACAGTATAAAGATATAGGGAATATTGTAATTGAGTATTAAAAACAATGTAAAGTTTCAAGGAAATTTTAATGAAAGACGTTTCACAACTTGCATTTTTATAGTTGATTTCCAGTTTCTTTCCTAAAGATGTTACATTTTCACACAGTTGCATTAAGAAGACCAAGGGGATTCCTGGAAGTTACTTGTATAATGTCTTGTCAATGTATCCATGTTTCTAAATAGGATATAATTTTCTGTGTCTCGCTTCAATACCTTACAATATTAAAATGAAAGTTTTGGAGAACTAGAAGTTTAAATTAATGAATCCTTAGAGAAGATTGTTCTTAGAATACATATTTCTCAAACATAATTAGAGAAATTGTGGAAAATAGTTTAGTGACCTAGAAGAGACATTCGTAATGCTTGGCTCTATCTGCCTTACTTATTATATTATTTATATCACCTGTAAATGTTTTAAATTAGAGAAATTACAGTATCTGGGCATTTTCTGCAAGACAAAAATAAATGATATTGTTCATGTAATAAGCAGATATGTGCATTTTAAAACCACGGCTCATACAATCTTTACCACATACAATTTAATATTTAATTTTTCTACTTCTAAATAATTAAAATATTTCCACCACTGCCATGTTTTAGATGCAATCCTCACGTTTAATTTTTAGAAGATTATCTAAGTGTAAGTAAACCTATTTTAAAGATAATTTTTAATAGACTCAGATATTAATTTGATCATAGATTGGCTGAATTCCTATTTTGGCTTAACCCCAAACTACAAAGTTATGGTTATTTCCCAGACTTGTAGCATCCTCTTGGAGGAAGATTATCCATGATAATGTGTAGATATAAAGAACATTCAAGATTATATTTTTTAATTCTGTTTTACTTCCTACAAATGAGACAACAGAGGCACTGGCATATCAAGTAAGTTTGTGGAATGTCTCTCAGTTCTTTCTATTACATTATATTGCTCATGGACTTACCACTTATCATATCAGGGTACAAAAGAAAATAAGATTTGTGGATCTTTGTTGTGACATAAAGAAATTAATACTTTTATAAATAATTTTATTTACCTGGCTTTCCATTCTGGTTTGATATCTTTTAACATTGCATTTGCTTTATCAACTATTTCGTTAAAATTCCACTTTGGTTTTTTTTTTTGAAAAATTAGGTGTGGTTTCAAAATCGAAGGGCCAAGTGGAGAAAAAGAGAACGTTATGGCCAAATACAACAAGCTAAAAGCCACTTCGCAGCCACCTATGATATATCAGTTTTGCCAAGGACCGACAGCTACCCACAGGTATGGTAAACTACACAGACTGCTGATCCAGAAAAATACATGTGGTTTGTATATTCTTCGGAGAGTGAACATAGGCTTCATTATACATCATATAATAGTCAAAATGAAAATTTAACCTCCAGATGACTTTTTCCATGTTTGTCAAATTTTGATTTTGCCGAATGATTTATTTTGTGGTTATTTTCTTTCAGTGTCTTTCACTTAAAAATATTTCATAGTTTCTGCCTTTTGGAGCTTGCTATACATCGCAACGGATGAAATAGTATCACTTTATGATAAGTCTTTTAATTACATTTTAATATACATGCTCTTTTCTTTAACTTTTAAAAATGAATAAAGCATTGCCTGCCATGCCATTTCTTGTGACCGCTGTTTCATGGACCATGCTAAAACCTGGTGTCAAAGGTGGCTTTTCAAGCCCTCAGTTCTGTTTATTCGTCTCTTTCCATTCCTGTGTTATTTTTTTCAAAGTTGATGTTGCCCTTTGTATTGAGGACACCTTTAGTCCTTTTTGACTTACAGACATAATTAAAAAAAAATTATGCATAAGTGACACTTTTCTTCATAATGGGGCTCTCCTATCTCCTTGTAGAAACTATTCATAATTTTCTCCTCATTTTTCCTCTTAATTAGGAGAATATATTTTTTACGTTATTTGTAATGTGTGTAAATGTATTTCCTCTTTCTAATATATTTCACTTTACTTTTTTCTTATCATTGAGTACTGATATTTAGAACTGCATTTTTGATACATGGTAAAGAATATGAAAATTATAAGGAATAAGCCATTCATTATTTCCTTCTTTTTTACTTAATACTAGGCATTGTAAGAGACTGCTATGAATATGCATAGGAAACATATATGCTGGACAAATGCCTTGTTAGTTCAGTAAGTAGATCATGCCAGCCCCGAACAGAGGGCTGTTCACTCCTTCAACTGTAAATTCATACTCTGAGTGTGAATTCAGTCTTGTAATTTTATGCTTTCTTTGTGTTCTTACATCTTTTTGTTCCTTAACAACCTTTTTTGAGAACTTCAGTCCTCTAACTAAATACATCAAATTGATTAATGTAATTTTATTTAAACAAAACCTAGAACTCCTTGTTCAACGCCTTCATTTTAGATATTAGGAAGACACCCATCTCAGTTACAAAATTGGTCCATGGTTTCAGCAGTGGCTCCTTAAGGGCCAGTCTGTAAAGGGCTGCTACAGCTAAGGCTTGCCACAGTAGTTTGCTAGACAAATGTTATGAAAACCATTTGAATAAATGCCCCATGTCTGTCTTAAGAATTATCTGGTTTCTGTTTTACAATTTATCTTAAAGCAGTTAGCTTGTTTTCTCCTGTTAAAAATATTAGCGTACTTTTGGTTACTTATCATGATAGGGCTAGTAGAATTTGTTCACCACATATTTCTAAGTCTCATTGGCATTCTACACAAAATGCTCTGAAGATATTTTCCCTCTGGGCTCCGAGCTCCGTCAAGACAGGGAGTGTAGTGTTCTGTAGTTGTTAACACTACTGTTACCCTCACTCTATTTCCAGGCACAATTTTAAGCAGGTTACACACATTAACTTATTTAAACCTCACAACTACCTTATGTGAGAGGTGTTATTAATTATCCATATTTCTCAGATAAGGACACTAAGGTATAGACAGGAGAGTATTTATTCACCAGTGTCAAAGTCCTAGTTTGACTGGTCAGCTTGGCTGTCTCTCCCAATGAGTATATTGAAACGTTTGAATGATTAATAGATTAATACCAAAGGAGTCTAAGGCTTGATTGCGTTGTTCAAGTCTGCAGTTTAGTTCAGAGGAAAGGAATTGTACTAGTAACCAGTGAAACAACAATGAAAAATACTTGAAATGGTGTTTACATTATATCATTTTGAACTACTGACTGGATGTCTTTAGGAATAGGAAGGCAACAAATTGTGAACTCTACAGACTGACTTTCAACACTCTTAGTAATAAGTTTATTGCACTTGACTATGATTTATCTTTTCCCATCTCATTCTTTCAGTCTTCATTTCTTTCTTTTTATACTGTTTCTACTTCCCACTTCTGGTTGCTTTATTTCTGACTCCCATTTCTTCTTCAGTGTTTTATAAAACATTTAGAATAGGATCTGGCATCAGTTAAAATCTAAACAGGGCATAATAAAGGCTGAGTAGTGATCCCTTTTTCCTAGGATTATTTTGCTATTATTGTGCCTCACAGTTTTAGGTATCAGTTGACAAAACGAGGTAAACTAGCAGCTAAGACAGGAAATGGTACATAAAATTATATATTTGATAGTTTTTTTCACTCCAACAAAGAATTAATTAAGAATTTCCTTTCTTAAATCATGAGAATTTTGTACTAATTCTCCTTGTGACTTCTCCATAATTTGTTATTGGTTATACCAAAGAAAGGAAATACAGAGAAATTATGCTGAATTTACTAGGACAATGAACTTTATAAAGAATAATACATTTAAATACTGTAAAGTCCACGTTCTCTTATGTATTGGTAAGTTATTTAATATTTGGTTGGTAAAAACTCTGAAATTAAATATGGTCATCTCCTCACTGTAGATACCAGTTAGTGCCAGGGGAAAATTCTTTTTCAACTTGAAAATATGCAGCAGACTTTTCTAGTTTTCCTGAAAAAAAAAAAAGAATCACGTCAAGATCATGTCTCCCAAGCTTCAGCCTAAGGGAAATGCATTTTATCATGTGGCTTCAAAATAGCAATTTATAAAGGGAGGAACAGGAACTGAAATAGAATCACAACAACATAGTGCAGTAAGACATTGAGTTTGGTTACTGTTACTAATTACAGAAAAAAATATTAACTACAGAAAAGCTGGAAACCAGAAAATGTTGGAGGCAGAACAGTAATAAGGAATTAAAAATTTGGAAGGAAAGCAAAAACGTACACAGAAATACATGAAAGACAGAGATGACTTAGAAAATGTTCTTCTCAAGTCTGTTCAGTGTGGATAATCTCTGTACCTAGCATAAAGGTAGCTGTATATAACTTATCATGTGTTTGTGAATGGTAATTAATGCTTACTAAAATGTTTTGAATATTTTGTTTCAAATGCTTTTCATTACATTGAAGTAACAACAGCCATAGCTGTAAAAATAATAACTAACAACTGGAGACTTATTTTAAGCCAGGCAGGCAGTACTTCTTTCTTACAGGTATTAGCTTGTTTATTTTGAGCCCAGGTTTTCTGAGTTCAGGCGCCTAGGGATTTTTATGCATTATTATCTCCCTAATATCACTTCCTGAAATGCTTGTATTTTAAAATTTATGAATAATGCTATAAAACACTTAGAGCGTCAACACCTTTTGGGTTGGTATAGGGTATTTTTTAAACCTGTTCATATTTAATAACAAGAGCATGAGATGTATGTGATTGCACCCGATAACATATTTTAAAAGTACTGTATTTTGATATATTGAAAATAGCACTTTGAAAAAAAAATGTCCTGTAGTTGTGGTTCACAATATCACTTGGAATTTGGCAACATATGATTTAACAGATTCATTGTTGTTCAAGACATAACATGAAAAGCATTCGCACCCTTTGTGTTACATCTGTTTCCTCTGTTTTTGTGTTCCTTTCCCTTCACCTAGACCATATTTTCTCCTTGAAATTTCCGAATCCACTTCTTACTGACCTTGTGATGAGTTGTATACTAGGTCTGCACCCTACTTACAATGAAAAGTATTGAAAATATGATCCAGTTCTTAGTTACATTTCTGTCACTACCATACTAGGCAAATTATGTAGACATTGGATAAATGAGATAAAGTACTGAATTACTTCAGTATTTCTTTAATACTACTTTATAAAACAAAAATAATCAATTTTTAATACAACAGCTATTTCCTACATTTCTGCTAGTAAGTAGCTCTATGGTTTTAAGCAATTAAGTTTTTCTAAGTTTATTTCCAATAGACTAGAGCAGTTCTGTAGGCTCTTTTCAGCTTAACTTTTTCTTGCAACATTATTTGCATTTTCTCAACAAACGCAGTATACAGTAGGTATTGGTTTAAGTATGGGAGATACACGAATGATCTAGACAAAATCTCCTGTTTTATAGATAAATCACAAACCAGGTAATGTTTGTAATAATTTCTGCATACACTTCTTGGTTGAACCAGAGATTTACATAATGTTAGTCTTGAATTTAAGAAGCAAGCAAGGACATATCGACAATATGTATATGTATTCACTCATTGATAGCATCAAAATCAAAGCATTTAAAATAATTTGTACTGAATAAAATACTTTAGGGTATATGTATTTTGTGGAGGATTATAATCAGCTTTTATTCTTAAAAGGAATATTATTTCCGCACTGTTAGGTTTGGTTTAGATTATATGCATTGACTTTATTTGCATTAACATTCTTGTGTACTAGGTATGTTACTGGGTAAGTCTCCTGTTTCATTGCTCTTGATTCTTTATTTGGGAAATGAAGATGTTGTTGGTACTAGTATAGGACTTGTTGGTAATATAGATGCTGCTACTATTGCTGCTGCTGCTGCTATTGCTGCTACTGCTGCTGCTGCTGCTGATTTTTCTCTTATTTACGAATTCAATTGATTTCTAAATAGAAAATCCTGTGTTTATAGTCTATGGAGCTCAGTCCTGGGATTTGAGGAGAGCCAGGTATTAACATAATGACTATGAGTTTCACAGTTAAGGAGTCACGAACTCAAACACTGACTTGGCCACCTAGTAGCTTTCAGATCTTTGCCAAAATGAATTAACCTCCAGAAGCATTTCTCCTCATTTATAAAATATAGAAAAAAGTTCATACGACATTTGTGACTATTGAACAAAATAGTTAATGCAAAGTCCTTGGTGATTTTCCGTAAATGGTAGTGATTATATCATATCCATTAGTCATCATTAATTCTGTTCTAAAGTCCTAACTCTCTAAGTGGCTTTGAGCATCCCTTTAAACAGTAGCACTTAAATTAATCCAGTCTTTGAGTAAATTTCACTAAGGATCTAGTAAATGATTAAATACAGTTGAATGTACTTTGCAGTTTAAATTAGGACAACTAAACACAGTAACATTAGGAATTTGAGTATATTTTCAATTCACCAGAATTACTTTGTCGTGAAGAAAATAGTTCTGCTGAAATGTTCAGAAAAGGGATTGAAGTTTTTTCTCACCTAATCGAGGTCTCGCCCAGTAAAACCTGACTGAAGTTTTCTTAGTATGTAGCAAGAATCACCACTAAATCCATGTTTACCAAGTGTACAGTGAAACCCACACAATACCTGTATTCTTATTGTTTCATTGATATCTTTGTTAATACTTGATATTTGGAGTTTGAACGTGAGATGGATTTAAGTTATAGGTAACTTGTCATCAGGATAATTTAAAATGCAGATTAAAGTTATGTAACATTTTTAATTTAACAAACTATTTAAATTATTGTATCTATACAATTTTCTAAAATGTATTTCTAAAGTTTCCTTCTTATAGTGATTTGGTGGGGGGTGCTGGAGATCGAACTCAGGGCCTTGAGCTTGCTAGGGAAGCCCTCTACCACTGAGCTAAATCCCCAGCCCCCATAGTAATGTAAAAAATATGTTTCATCCTAACTTTCTTATAGCACCACTATCTGTAGTAATATTAAGACTTGCCTTCATTTAAACCAAATAAGGAATATGGAACTTGTCACTTTTCAGTCAGTGTGGTGTAGCACTTTAAGGTCATCTGGTGCAGTTTACACATATGGGAAAAATATATTTTTTCAGTTATTTTTATTCTTTCCTCATTCAAAGTAAACAAATAAACCAAGATCATTAAATATGTTAACAATAGAGCTGTAATTGATACATTGTGTAATGAATGTTCTTATGTCTATGAAACAACCAATGAGATGTTCATACAATAATACAGCAAAACTTCTCTTTTAATGCCTGGAGGGACAATAATACCCCCACTTTTAGATTAACAGGTCATATTGATTTTGCTCAATTTCTCACTAATAGTAAGTAGAAAGTTGTAGAAGAAAGATAGTTTGTATTACTCAAAGCTGCTAATTAAATGCAAAAATATATGCACTATATATATATATGAAGAATATGAGTATGTATGAAAAACATGTACTGTGAGGCATTTTTAATGTCCACTGAGTGAAAGTGCAGTTAGATACAATGAATAGTTTTTTGAAAATTTATTTTATTGAAAGTTAATTTTTTTATTCAATTAAAATTTCATTAATTTTTATTATGTTGAAAGAGATAAAAAGATCATCCTAAAGAAATGAAGCACATTCATCTTTCAGTTTATAAAAGCAATTAGACTTATTTTTAAAAATTAATATTCTAATTTAATGTGATTTAATGATTTTACACAATGACAGCTCTTTTTGCTTTTAATAGGTGACCACTGTTAAATCACTGAATTTAGCTAAATTTGTCATAAGTAGTTAGTGTTTTAAGAGGAAAGTAAACCAATAAATTGAATAGATTACCAAAATAAATAAGAATAAAAACATAAAAATAAATTACTACAGAATGTCAATGTTAACTTTATATATAAAAACTATTTCATACGAAAATAGAGAAGAACCAGGGTGGGGAAAAATCCATGAAAGGCCAGCAGGTCTATATGAGTAGATCTGTGAGTTAAAATCTGCATTTCACACTCTTCTTATTGGGGTAAACCTTATGATATACTTCATCCACAATTTTATATATGACGTACTAATTTTTATATTTATATTGACTTTTTGATACAAGGTTTTAGTGTGTTGCTCAGGCCAATCTCAAGCCTCATAATTCTATAGATTTTTCTTTTTCGTCATAAATGATAGATATTAAATAGGTAAAATTTTGTATAAGCTGGCGGTTGATTTTAAAAATCAGAAAAATAAAATTCTCAACTTTGTCATTAAAATAAATTGGAAATGAGTAAATCAATAGCTTTTTTCAGGATTTTAAGAATAAATTCAAAACCAGTATATGAGTATTGAACAAGGTGGGAATCTCTATGATTAAAAATATTCTGTCCAAATTAAAGTATTTGCAGATTTGATTTACAAGTTTTAGGTGCACAGGGAAAACTTCGGTCACTAGTTTACTTTTTATATTTTTTCTTATAATCGAGAATTTGTTTGAATAGGGTAATTGTGTCAATTAAAAATGAAACACTGATGAATCAAAAACAGCTATCGGGCATACATTAAAATATAGAAAAAATAGTGTAACAAATATCTGGAAAATGTTCCATTAGAACATTGTTCCTTGATAAAGCAGCTCAGGCTAAGTGCTATGATGTTATTCCTTTCTTAAATGAGTTGACTTGGAAAGATGGAAAGACCAAATGATGAGATTTGCCACCAATCATATTTTTAAATAATCATTATTACTTTAAAATTTAGGATTGTATTCAACACTAAAGAAAAGGAAAAAAAATGGCCCTTACAGTAGTTGCTTACATCTTTGATTTGGAGCATTTTTCAAATATTACTTGAATAATAAAAATTTAGACACATTTATATTATTTTAAAAATTTCAGACATTGACATTTCTGACAAAACAATTACATTTGCACTAACAGGAGAGATAAAATTACATTTTTCTGCTAAGCAGTTTCTTCTTAGATTATCAATTTCAAGTGACTGTTATTTCTAGTAGTGATTTTTTTTTTAATGGAAAAGACACTCTTCCTTGTTGCAAGTGCCTGTACACATTTCTAATATGGAATTTTATTCAAAAATCAGAGTGACAATCTATTGTAGTATATGGTCTTCTTGGAATAAGTAAATAATTTCTAATCACTTTGATTTTATAAAACTATATACTGAAGGAATATACTTTGGGAGTATTTAAAATGTAAATTGATTTTTAAAATCTTTATACTTTTCATATCATTTTAAATATTTTGATGAAAATTAGACCTAATAAGTAGATCCTTATGGCGTGCTTTCATTATGATCTCAAGCAGTTGCTAAAATATACTCAAATTGATCTTTTCAGAATTTAATTAATTCAAATTGAGGTTTATTTTCCTTCAGGCAGAAAAAGCGTGGTCCATGTTAGTCACCGATAGCAAACTCATTATTCAGGAATATACTTTTTTTCTTGCAAAAGATTTATTGGTGTAGTAACTAGAAAAGTTATTGGGACCCTGAAGTTAGATAACCCTTTAAAAATATTTGAACGTTAGTAAACATATGATTTTTATTAGTATTTTCTCACCCTAGATTTTATAGGAAGGGACATGCCAGGAAAATATGTAATGGTTTCTCTGAAAATTAAACTGCTTCTGTAGAAATTGATGTTTTCATTTTTAAAAGGTCGTATCAAGTTTTGATAAATTACTTAGTGATGATGTGCTAATAAATTTATATAGTAAGTACTGAAAAATATACAAAGGAATCAATAAATGTAAATGTTCTGTCAAAGAGGAAAAACCAAAATCAGTGTTTTGGATTTTAGTGTAAAGAAGGTATCAGTAGAAGAATACCGTGGATACTTCTTTGTGAATCCCTGAAGTGCTTTAAAACAATGTGTAACTTGACTACCATGGGGAATATGTGACACGTGAGCGTACCCTGAATGTGCATATATTCTGACGTGTGTGCATGTGTGTCAATATTACTGCTGTTGGTGATAGGAGAGAGGTGCAGTCTATTTCTAGAAGAAGAGTAAGTTAAACTCATTTTAGTAGAAAAATATGATAGTAGTTGTTTTGGAGATGCTTTAAAATCCAGAGAAGGTTGTTACTCATACAGTTTTCACTTTATTCAGTATTTCTACTAAATTCAAAAGGCCATTATCTTCTCAGTAGTACTAACATTGAGGTGTAGAATATAGAATACTAACATAAAACCAATTTTTGTATAATGCTACCTTAGAACAAAGGCAAAGACTAACAAACTCATGTTTCTTTTAGAACCCTTTTTAAAATTGTTAAAAAAATTACTACCATGAATTCAGCAAATACATTAGAGAAATAGACAGTGAATTTAGTATATTAAAATCTATTTTACAGTTTTTGTTACAAAGAGTAACCAAACTCTCTAAATTAAATTTCTTAGTTAAGTGAACAAATATGATTTACTGTAGTACTTTATTTCATTACAAATATATACCCATCGCAAAGAACTCTTATTATACATTTATATATTTACCTCTCTTCTGCTTCTCTACTGCTTTAAATTTCTTACAGAAAAAAAGAATGTTAAATGAATTTGGTTTAAGTTTGGAAAGAACCATACAAAATAGCAAGTTTTCTTCATAATTCCAAAGTCATGGGATAATTAAGTGTTAACGTTTTATTCGATTAGAAAAACATTAAGGGCACATGTTCAAAGTGGAATGTAGTAAGTCAATTGAACTTCCATTCATGCTAATGGGAGGCATTTGGCTAAGTTCCCTGGACTGTGCTTTGAACATACCCTAGAACTTTAAAAAACACTGTGAAACATTAAAACATGGAATATTTTTAGGTTCTCTATTCCTTTTAAACACAGCAAAGAAAAAAAGTGAAAACAGTCTTCTTTTTAAGAAATACACACAAGGGAATGATGTGAGTAATATTTAGTAATGTTTCTGCTTGCAAAGTTTTTGAATAATGCACAATTTTAGAAGTCTAAAAAAGTCCCTCAAAATATCATTTGGTGCTAGGTACTGCCATTGTAGTGTCTATGAAATAGACCAAAACCAAAGAGTCACACATTTTAGAAAAAGAGCCATGTTTTCTCCCACAGTTTGAAAACAAATGTAGATTTTTTTGGAAGTGCTGGGGATTGAATCCAGAGCTTTTCCACTGAACTATATTCCCACTCCTTATTTATTTTTGATTTTGAGACATGGTCTCAGTAAGTTAATTAAATTGTCCAGGCGGGGCTTGAATTTTTAGTACTTCTGTCTCAACCTCCCAAAATGCTGAGATTACAGGCATATGCCACACTCCCCAATAGTATTTCTTTTAATAATAAGAGAGTGAGGTTGTTTTTTTTTTTTTTTTTGTGGGCTTCCTGTTGACAAACAAGTAACATGCAGTTTTAGTTAGTGAAGCTTGTTAGATTTCAGCACACAGTTTAAAAATTACCACCTAAAAACAGAATTTCTGTATGGGTGTAAGAGGCTTGACAACAGACTTAGTCAACTATAAGCTCAAACCACTTGGTTGTCTAATCAAATATTGCCTTCCAATATTAACAGAAGTAGATGGTCTTTGAGCAAAGACGATACCTGCTATATTTCTTGTCCAATGGTCAGACAGTACTTAGAATATAGTATCTGTTGTCGATTCAATATATTCTATGGGTGACAGTTGTTGACAACTCAGACACATCCAGAGGAACATACTCAGAATGACAGAGTCTAATGGACAGGTAATATGAGAAATATTTCAAAAGATTATACATGTTTACCTGGATAAAAGAGACAAGTAGATTGTGTCTTAGTTGCCTAATGACATTTTAAGATTTTCTCATGTAAAAAAATAGTAATTATTCTGCATCATTTTAAGGAACATAAATAGAAGACATGTGTAAGGAAAATAGCTCATCTTTACAGAGCTTCCAAAAAAGTGAAGCGTTTTTCTCAACAGCAGAGATTCTTACCACAGGGAGTGAAAGAAATGGAGATACACAGAGGATTTTTGCATTTGGGAGGAGATTGGACTTCAGTAATCTTTCCTTGTTTTGGTTGATTGTCAGAATTGCATGTTTGTATTATCATCACCACTACTTGAAAACAGACCCTGCACCGACAGCCACGCTTGGCTGATCAGAATCTCCAGGGAAATTCACCCCTGACAGAATAAGTTTTAATTAAAAAAGTACTCTCGAGGGAAATACTGACACCAAGATCTAGGAACGTAAATATGATTTCCGTTGCGATTATAGAGTGTGGTGATTCTAGAGTTCAAATCACGAAACAACATTTAAGTATATTATTAGAAATTGTTCATAAAATACTGATTATACCCACAAAATTGATCTATCTGAACCTCATATTCTTTTCAATCACTCAATAAATTTTATTAAAGATTTATTATGCATTCTGATAGGCCTCAGAAAAGGGAAGTAGTTATGATCAATAATTGTGGATTTTGCTTTCAGAGATTAGAGCCTAGGAACCCCTCTCATATTAAGATTATGAACAGGTAAATAGGTTGTTGTAACTCATAAAACCTGTTGAATTCTTGTAGCATTTCTTCAGATTTTCTAGATTCAGATTTGCCTTCCACCATTAGGCTTATGGAATCATGGGGCAGGATCTTCAGCTCTGTTCTGTAGTTTTACCTCCTACAAAATAAGGGCAGTAAAAGCATTCACCTTCTAATGTGTTGAATCAACTGAAAATCTTCATAATATCTGCCAAGCAAGTGGTGATTAATTGATGGTGTGCCTGCTATTGATCATCATCACCAAATAGACATCTTGACAGAAAGAGTGTTTTTAAGGAAGTAAAATCACAATTCACTGGGGGTGTCATATTATTTGCATCTAAACATTTGCTATGGAAACCTACTAGGTCTCTGAAGTCAAATGAAAACATGCCAGAAATTTAAAAATGAAAGAGACTGTGGTCTGGGTGCAGAGAGGGGAGAGAGAGGTCATGGAAACAGAATATATCAATAAAAATATGAAAGTATCTCTACCCGTGGGAATAAATGACAAAACCTTCAAAGTATTTGTGTGTCTACTAAAGTCAACTAAAGCATTGTTTGTTTGTTTTTTTTTTTTTTTTGTGGTGCTGGGGATCGAACTCAAGCCCTTGTGCTTACAAGGCAAGCACTCTAATCACTGAGCTAAATCCCCAGCCCCCATAAAGCATTGTTATAGTAAGTTATCTATCATTATCTTGTTTCTCATTTAATTTTACAAAAACAGGAAAGTTTCCTTTCATTTCTGAAGGCTCTTTGTCACACAGGAGACTGAGATTTTGCAGTCTAGTATAAAGTTTGATTGAATGTCAGAGGAAAATCACCCAGCTTAAGCAAGAAGGGCTAGTCTGATAGAGTAATGACATTAACAGCCCTCTTATTGGTTTGAGGCACAAAACTCAGCAATCCCTGGCGCCGATCATTATATTTTGGCTAAAGGGAAATGTATATAGTAGTGTGAGCCAAAAGGAAAAGCACATAGCCCATAATAAATTAGTGAAATGTGGAAATCATTACATATAAATCTAGATGCAGATAGGTAGGTCTCTCCCTATATATTTATATCTGTGTTTACATATAAATATGTAATATTTAAAGGAGCTTGTAAATATATTCACATAAGGAATTATTTTTAAAACAACACAGAAATAAGCATCTTGCCAGCCAGTGAAGCCCCATGTAAGGGTTGAAGTCACTTGTTCAGGTTTTCTTTTACGTCTTGAAATTGGTTATCTGTTTCTGAGTGACAGAGAAACTTCTGTGCCAGTGTGATCTAGAAAATTTATAAACATACTTTTCTGCTATTCATTGAAGATAAGTTCTCATAGTATGATTCAAGCTTGGACTTTATAAGACCACACCAGAGGTTGTATACCTGGAATTGTTATGTAAAAATACATATAGAAAGATATTGTATGTGTGTTGACATCATTGATGGCTTTTTATTACTATTATTATTAAAAAGATGGAAAGGTAGATGGGATAAATACGTATATTTCTCAATTATAGTTTGAATGTATTAAATCACAGCGCAAAAAGCATACAATTTTATTTTAGCTTCCAAGGCTGCATGTCTCTGAATTGCTGTACCTTATAATGTCTCCTTTTTCGTTGCTCCGATTCCTGAAGTTCGTCATGATTTTCTCTATGATTCCCAATAATGCATGTGACCACTTTTTTTTGTATCTAAATAGCCTGATTGTTGAGATTGAGACATTTCCTATTTAAAATTCATGTAAGTATTTAGTGTCTCTTTTGTGTGCTAGAAACTTTGGAGAAAATGTTACCAATTGGTAATATTTTATTGAATTGTTTTTTGTAGAGATTTACTAATGTGAACTGTGAATTTCTTGTGCACAAATTATAATACAATTTTCAATCTCATATATGATGTTATACAGAGCGTACAATCATGTGCCATTTTTGCTAATATTTGCATTTTTTCAGCTGTGCTTCCATTATTTGTCAGTGGTCCATGTTTTAGAATTAAGTTTGTTTTAACTGTCACGTGTCTGTTTCAAATTCACTATATCATATATAAATAATAGAATAAATATTTAAAATATGTATATATTTCTCACATTCTCAGAGGTATTTATTCAAGTCTGTAGGACAAGAAAAATTACAATGAGATGGTAAACAAGTTTCCAAAATAAATTTGATAAAAAAAATCTTTACAGATCAAACAGCCTAATATCAGCAATGATTTCCAGAAAGTAAATAAACAAAAATAATAACAACAGAAAACTGCTGTGAGAGTCCAGCTTCAGAGCTTAAAAGATGCAATCGTGTCATTTTATTTGAAAGATGAATACTATCTTTATATTTAAAACCATATTTTAAGCCTTTTTTTTTAAGCATACAACTCTAAGTCATGAATCATGACTAAATCTTCCAGATGCACTTAAAAATCATGACTATAAAAAGAGTACTTAAGAGATTAACATGTTTTCAGCGTATTTTATGTGATCAACTATGTGAGTTTTGAAGTTCTATCATGGTATAACAAATCAAAAGAATTTCTGAAATTATTATTATTCAGGCCTTGTTTTATGCAATTAGAAGGTAATTGGAGACCACTCAATAAGGGGAAATAATGAACAGTTAACCAACTTTAGTAAGTGTGATTTAAGAAAGTAAGAGAACAAAAGCAAGAAAGCGTGAATGTGATGTCTGTTGTTTTATATATTCCAGATTCAGAACAATTTGTGGGCAGGAAATGCAAGTGGTGGTTCTGTGGTTACTTCATGCATGTTACCACGTGACACTTCCTCCTGTGTGACACCTTATTCTCACTCGCCTCGGACAGATTCCAGTTACACAGGATTTTCAAACCACCAGAATCAGTTCAGCCACGTGCCCCTCAACAATTTTTTCACTGACTCTCTTCTTACTGGGGCTACCAATGGACACGCGTTTGAAACAAAGCCAGAGTTTGAGAGGAGGTCTTCCAGTATCGCAGTTCTTCGAATGAAAGCCAAGGAGCACACCGCCAATATTTCATGGGCCATGTAACATACAGTACTCTTTTATTTTTCTTTTAATAGCAAAGTAAACCATTCTTATTTCTCATATTTAAAGGATACCACAAGAAGCTGCTGTGTGTGGAATTGCTAAAGGTCAAGATATACAGTGAGACCAGCTTAAATGAATAGTTGTTATTATTTAACATTAAAAATCTAAGAATGAACCTCTGAAAAGACTAAATAGGTTTACCAGTCTTCACAAACTCTGTTTTAGTAGTAAGATTTTTTTTCCCTATTGTACAAGTTGATGAAATATGGTCATGCAACTTCTTAAAAGAATAAATGTATTAAGCAAATTCCTCTGTTATAGATTGATTTATGGTAGTTCTGTATAACAAGAAATCCCTTGTAAAATAATACCTGATAAAGGAGGAAATGCACTGGGGGAAATGTCAAGATACCAAAGTTGTCAGGTAAATATTGAACCGGAGTGTTTCAGGGAGTGAACTGCCTCTCTGGCTCCAAGAAGCAACGGGCATCTCCCCTGGTGCCGAGCGAGCATTTATCTTTAAGCCTCAATGATTTTTTTTTTTTTTTTTTTTTTGCCTCTAGATGTTTTAGTGAATTTTCACTCAGTGAAAAAAAAAAAAAAAGCTCAACTGAAATGACCAACATTTCCATGAAATATTTGGGCAGAGTTTCCTGAAACCATGTGTGTAAAGGTGATAACTAAAATATTCCGACGTGTTTTAAAATATGGTCCTGATGACAGTTTTTATAAATGCCGCTTTTTATTGAAGAAGCCAGCATGCATTCAATGCTTTGGTAATCACAAAGAAGAAAAAATAAGTTACCAAATATGCTGTGGCTTTTAAACTAAAATGATGTTGATTGAGCTGCACACAAAAACATCTAATAAATACACTAAATAACGTTTTTAGTTAAAGGAGCAGAAAACCAGGTTTTATATGTATTTTGTAGGTATGTGCCTGATCAGATGTGTGGGAGTGTGTGTGTATGTGTGTGTTTCTTCACGTATCATGCCTTAAGCATTTTTTGCTACTGTGGTTTTGCTTAGAGAAGTAAGATGTCAGAAGGCTCTCTAAAATTTCTGGTGAATAAAGAAGAGAAGAAAAATACATTACATCTGGAAAATTGCTACCCACTTTGATTTACTTCTCCTCCCTTTCCCCTGTCACATTCCAAGCTTTTTCAGATGAGTGAAATGTCAGCCTCCTTGAAAGACTCTTAAGTTCATAAAGGCAAAGTAAATTAATTGAAATGAAGATGACTTCCATGGCTCAGATCAGAGTAGGATCTGCTCTTTGTACTCTCTTAGAATCTTCTTGTGGTTCCTACAGATCGCAGGGATCTGCTCAGAAGATTGAACGTCTAAAGAACAAAAATACGTGAATTTTTAAAATCTGATTTTAGAAAAAGTACATAAATTCAGTAAGTGTCTCTTCTTGGAGGGAATATATTTATGGCAAGTAGATTTTTTTTTGGTAATAAAATTTTAAATCAGATGACAGAGATGAGTGATGTCTTAAGCAAACATTCTCTGACTCCGTAATAGCTCTGTTCTTTATTGCTTTTTTGTTCTCTCTTTTTTAGTTTTGTTCCCAAGAAAAACTTGTTCAACTTTAGCCCTGTGAATTATGCTTACATACAGGAGCTTTTTTTAAAGGATTATTTAGGCAGCTGTTAAATATCCTTCGTATTTTAGAAAAGAATCACCACTTCTAATATATTCATCTTTGTGGTTAATAGAAATTTGCAAACTAAAACTTAGAACTGAAATGTTAGATTTTTGAGGATTTCACAAGTGAATGGTATTCATTTTCTTGTGCTTTTATAATTTACATTTTAGTGCCTCCCAGCTAAGACCTTGTATTTTTCAAATGAGAGGCAGAACTCCTAAGTTTGAATTTTACCTTATTTCTTAGTTTTCCTACTCCAAGTCTTTCTCCTCTTTATATTTAATAAGTATTTGGAGCGCCTATAATGCAGCTGTTTCTTATTTTCATTTCAAACTGTCTAATTGAGTTTTCCATCTGCAATTCTCTGTTTAAATACAATTTAATTAGCACATTTTTTAACACTTACAGAGTATGAAATACTATTTGGGATAATTCCATAACAGAACCATGATTTTTGACCTGGATGAGTTTACAGTCTTTCCGGACAGGCACAAACCTAAAGTTCGTACCTCCAACCATGTCCCACAGTACAGTGTGACAGCACCAAGCAAATAAATGCCTTGTATTAATATTCCAATTGAGTTCATTTTTAGCTGAAATTTTTGTTATGAATTTAAATTTCCGAAATAGAATAAAACGAGCTTTTGATGTAATAGAATAAGATAAAACTAACCAGGGAGGACATAAAACACACTTCCTGAGTTTTCTCTTGCTCTTTCGGCACGTATGTTAAGCAAAGTTTCACATGTTTCCATTCATATTACAAAAATATTGAGCTTATACTTTAAGGGGAAAAAGAAGAAGGAGTATTTTGTTTACTTTGACTTGGGATTGTGATTGGCAGTAGCGAGGGTTGGAAGATTGGGTGCATTAAATAATTCGATCCGCATGAACGTTTACTTGTTCACATGACTGTCTCAAACCCTGGTTGCCACTTCCGCATATTTTTCTTGCACATGTGGTTTAAAAGATGATTCTCGTCTTTTCTCAGGAGTCTTGGACTTTAAGAGATAAATTTATGGGAGAATTAAATAAGGTTTGTTAAACATAAAATGGAATTTCAGAAAAAAATGTTTTATGGAATTCGAAGGTATCTCATCTGTTTTCCTGAATATTGAATAGTGACTGTTTGCTTCTTACATAACGTCTTATGAAAGTGGACAAAGGAAGCCTCAGCGATCTTTGCCCTAGACCTGACAACACATCTAGAAAGAAAAACAGGATTACTTAACCTATATAACCTTGAGGAAACTCATAAAATCGGCTGTATAAATTATGGGAATGTATTCCTTTCTTTCTTTCTTTAGAGTGTTGATTCTTTTACCTTTGAGGAAGGAAGAAGGAACAGACAATCACACTTACTATAGTTCTTACAGCCATGATACGTTGTTTCCCTTTTTCATCTTTCTCAAATCCCGGGGACTTATTTTGACTTCCGTAGTATAATTCACATAACATTCCCTTGTATTTTGTGTGCTGCTCTTTATATAATGCGGTGAGTTTGGTTTGTCAGCAACTAAATAATGCCTTGGATAAAACAAGTGAAAAGATCAGTTATGGTGTTTGCATAAACTTAAAAAATTTAACTTTCTAAATTTATCAGTGACCCTGACTTTTGTCTTTCAATATTAAATTTAAATAATATTTTATACAATAAGTGATTGAGATGTATTTTTAGTAAAAATAATTACCAAGAATATTACCAAGTATTTTAGGAGAAAGATGGAAATTACTTTTAAAATCCCAATTAAGCTGATTTTCTTTTCTCTGACAAAGATATAAAGATATAAAGATAAATCTTTGTCATTTCAGACAATGGCTTTCACCCACTTCTACTTTAAGGAATTAGGCATTAAAATTACGAGACACATTTCTTTATAGCGATTCACATTTCGTATTTAGTAAGGTATGTGGCTTCTTGCAAGAGGATCTATTTAATAAAAGACACATTAAATAATATTTTTGTTTTTATCTTCTAAATCCAGTAATATACGTTTTATAAAACCCAGGCAATAATGAAACCAATGATCCAAATGAAAATGAAGTCACAAATGAAATGCCTAGTAGTAGAGATTCATTTATGGCATGAAACTTCAAAAACTGACCCTATTTTATAGGGTAAGGCATGTGCTAAGACAGGATTTTTCTATTTTTGATCATTCTCTTTTAAAAATATTACTATCATTTATCCTGGAACTTTATTGCCAAAGCGGTGAGCAAAATGTCAACATGGGGGCTTGCTAATTTTTCAGCTTTACTGAGTAAAATAGTAGAGAGTTGAGGGAAGGTTTTTTTCTTAGTCTTAGAATTGTACATCACTGTTATTTTCTAAGTTCAAGGCACAAATGAATTTCACTTGAATATTCTGTCATGACATTTTATAGCATGTCTGACTGTAGAAAGTTTTAATCTGGAGTTTTTTCATGCGTGTTTACATAAGGTATAGGCATACACTTTAAAAATTTAAGAGAACCTCTAGAATAATTTCTAGCACTGTTAAAAGGTAACAGGTTTTCTGTAGAAGGCTAAAGGAGCCCCCTATAGGCAACTTACACAGTCTAAATTGTTGGACATTAAAAGATTTAAATGCTGAAAATCTCCCCATATTGCTAGAGCAGAATTCACACTTTAGATAGGAGGGGATAAGAGAGGTGTATCTATGGATAGAAATCAAAGATTCATAAACCAAGATAGAAAAAATAGATATATATTTTCACTAATTCTTAGAATGAAACTTAGCATTCTCTTCCACTTATGAATATGGACAGTAAACCCCAGTACAGTAGTCCCTCTGTATCCGTGTGCCTGTTTGGATAATATGGTATAGCGACCATTTGCATATTAAAGTTATCTAGAGACAATTTAAAATAAACAGGAAGATGCACGCAGGTTATATGCAAATACTACACCATTTTATTAGACTTGATATGTGTGGTGGTTGGTGCCTGTCCACAGGGGATCTGTAAAAACCTCCCCTGGAATACCAAGGGACAATTATAGTATTAATACAAAGCCTGACTTTGTCACCAATAGAAAGAACAGATCTTCATATTACATTTATTAGTTATTAAAAATTTCTTCAAATGTTTACAACGGAATTATGTCAATTGATTAGGGCAGTTTTCAATCTACTTTGAAATTTGTGTAGTTTTTCGCTCAGTGAGAGCTAGTTTAGGTCTTATTTGTTAAATCATCTGTAAAGACGCATAGCTATTACTACATCTTAAAGTTAATTTTTAAAATATTTGGATGCCTGTATGCCAGTAAAATTGGTTTCCCTCTTAAAACTACATTTTCTTTTATCTATATGAAAACGTCTAAGAAGAAATTCACACACTTCATCAAGTACCTAAAGATGCATGGCAGTAAGAAACTCCACACCAGGACGCCAGCTCTAGATTAAAGAATTTACCTTTTCCCATAGGGATCATGCTATGTTATGAAAGGAGTAAAACAAAATTGATAGAAATTAATCAGATTATGTTTCCCTAGCAGCATGTACGGATTAAAGAGCATGGGACATTTTGAAGAAGGCTGCTTCGGTGTATTCATTTGAATGAAAGAAGGAGGTATTTTAGTAAGGAGCTCTAAGAAATGGAAATAAAATACGTAGAGACAAAGTACTCAGGAGGTGGGGAATGGTTTGTGCGGTGTCCTGGTAAGAGAAGGGCTCTGGGAATCCTAGTTCTACTACTCTTCGTCTGCAAACCCTTAGGTAGATCATTCCGCTAATCATTCCCTCAATACTTGGAAAATTTGCATACATTTTTAAATTAACAAAATTAAAAATTTTCATCTTTGTATTCTCACTTGACTTTCACAATTACATCACAGCAGATATAATTATCACTTACAATACACAGAGAGGAAATTTGGTCAGATAATAAAAGGAATTTCTAAGTCTAAATCTTCCCCTTTGCTATCTTATCCCATGGGCTTTCCTTAACTCGAGGGAGGAAAAACAATTTAAATATGAATTTGAAAAATACTTTTAATTAGTCTGTGAATTATTTAAATGATATACTCTTTTAATGGGCTCTAATAGGTCATCCTCTTTAGTCAATACTATATTTTTTTCTTCTTGCTCTTCATTTTTAAAATCTTTAAATCGAGTTCTACTTAATTTATCCAGCATTTATTAAGAGTTTTCCTTTGTGCTAAGACCTTATGGAAGATAACATGCTTGTTAGGAGATGAAAAAGTAAAAGAAATAATCATAATGGAACTTTGAAGTGTCTCAAGCGAAACACTATTGGAAAATAGGTAAAAGAGCAAGTAATTCTACCCTTCATAGTTCATGGAAAGCTAACAAGAAGAGGTGACATTTGAATCAGACTTGGGAAAGTAACAGGAACATTTAGGAATAGTACTTTATCTCTTTTCTTTCGGAAGAGAATCCAGGTAAGTTTGTGCTAGTTAAAATATTTAATCCTTTATGTATTTACCTTGTACAACAAATTTTTTTTTCTCCAAATTTGAAATATTTCTTTTCTGTAGTTTGTTATGTTTATTAACAGGACCAAAGTTCATAGGTTCAACAGAAAAATAATTTTTTGTTCAATAATATTTTAAAGTTTTCTGTCAAATAATTCGGCCCATGTGTGCAGAGCTCATGAAATTATAAATAAATCCAAGCACTGACCTTTGTCTTCAAGGAATATCCAGTCTAGTTACATGGGTGATATTTGCTGAGACTCTCCTAATAGGAAAAGTAACATATATTTTAAAATAACATTTAAATATAAATGTATAAAAGAAAAAAAATGGAAAAAATAGAAATGGAGTGGCCAAATGCCTGTCTACAGAAAGCCGATGGGAAAGTTCAGTAAGAGGTTTTAACCCTGGCATACGCTTTAAATCTCTGACCAAGAGAAAGAAGATTTCGGGGTCATTATGGAAAAAAAATACTCTCTATTCTGAGAAAGAAAAGTTAGTCGTTTTGTGTCTTTAACTCTCGTCTGCTTCAGTTTGGCCAACATTTTTCTCACTTTATATGAAACTGTTGCCTAAAATTTATAAACAGGTTTAGTAAGAGGAATCGCTCTCTCTTATCTAGATCTCTCTATTTCCAGCTGTGAAACTGATTGATGTGTTTAAAGTTCTGAAGAGCTTCCTCTTGCAGATATATTTTCTGGCCTGAAGGGGGGGGGGAATTGGGGGAAATACCTTACACAAATTTTTAAATGTCTAGGAAGAGATCTTAGTATTGTTAGGTCAGAAAACCTTGAAATCAGTCAATGTATTCAGAGGGAAAATAAATAACAAGGGAGAACTTGCGGTGCTTCCTCTGTTGCTGTATGACTTGCATTAGCATTTAGAGCCATGTGAAGACTTCTTAGATTTAAAATTCTTAATGTCATATTTCCACTATCTTTGGCAGAGATCGCCAACTACCTGGCAGAAGAGAATCAAGATTCTGATCTCAGATGTGTCACTGATGATGAGTCCCATCTCACCTCTCAGTTCTCAAAGTTTAATTCAATTCAGCAAATATTTATTAAGTGCTTATGGCTGCAGACTTTTCTAAGTCAAAGAAAAAGAATGAGATGTTAGTAAAATGTGACATGTCTTGAGTAAAGCAGCCACATATACAGAAAGCCATTAGCATCATTGCCATTTAAAACTACAAGTTCATTTTAATTGCATCAGTAACACCGATAGTGTGCATTGCTTCATGGTACAATAATTTCCAAAATGGATTCTGATTTGTATCTGCAGAAACTACCAGCTATAAATTGTAGGTTCCAAGGCTTGCCATCCTGTAGAAGAATACCATCCTGTCGGCCAGCATCAGCTATGTGCCTCCCTAATAGTTTAGCTGACAAATAGCATTAGTCATTATATAAGCTAATTGGGTTAATTCTGATGGGGAATTTAGACAAATAATGTAACTGAGATAAACAGAAGGTCACTTATGCATTTACTTGTACACATTTATCTACACTTTTTATTTATACTACTAAATGCCTGAAACAACATTAGGTTATAAATTTGCCCTTTTTTCCTCTGATTCTCTTGGCAGGGTTTCTTACATACTTAACTTTTAAAGAGTGGAGTCTTCTCTCTTCTCAAATAAGAAAGCAGCAGAAGGCAAAACTGCAGCCACAAAGTAGTTCTAACCCATTAAACACAGATGGCTTACAGGGGCTTAATCATCAGGAGCAAACACACATCACGCTGAAATATAGAGCTGTTTTCTATCACTTGTTACCATTTGAATGTCTGTCTCAGGAAAGTGAATTCCATATATCTTCCTGGCCATCAGTTGCCCTTTGAATACTCCTCTCTCTGATGTAGCTTGATTTCTCTTCAGAACTTACTGAGATGAATGAGCTCTTGCCACACGTAGAAGTGAAAGAAAACATTTCTTTCTCTGGCAGAACAGATGAGATTCGTCATTAGGAGAATGGATTTGACCTTGTAAAGTGGACCAAAGCGATTCACAAACAAACCACTTTGGGGCAGATTGCCTTTATCCTAATTCTCTAACAGAAGCTTGTTTATTTTTATTTTTTGAATGTGCTCACTGCTATTTTGCAAAGTCATTGAATTTGATCATCTGAAAAGAACCCATAACATAGAAGAAAAAAAAATCATCTCCAATTTAAGCCTTTCTATGCAAGAGAACTAGAAGGCCAATTTAAAAAAAAAATCATATGAGTTTCTCCTCGATTACCATATCAACAAGCCATACGAATGAGGAAATTGTTAAATTGTTTTGATAAACAGAACTAAAGATTGGCATTAGAGACTGTTATAAAATGATAAAAACCCAATTTAAGGGTACTTCATAGTGCCTAAGAACAAGATTAATTATACTTTACATCTCATAATTATTGTAGAAGCACCTTTAATATACTTATCTCTTATTTAACGATACATCTTCAGAAGTGTCTTTCTTCCACATCTTGTCCATTCCTTGTCTGTTTGTGTTTTAATCTATTTGCCTCTTTCTTGGCGCATACACCTAGCTAAGGTCTGTTCCTCAGGTCTAAAGTCTTTTGTGACGACCAGGAAAAGAGCAATCCAGGGATAACGGGAATAGTAAGTAAGCAGCTTGCTTACTTGCCTTAGTGTGTGTTTAGCTAATGCTATTAAATTGAATGACACAATCTTGAGTAAACCCAGCTGATAAATCGTGTGGAGACTGCTCTTTTACTGTTGGACCTACAATACTTTGATCTTGCTATTTCGTTTGCCTTTCTGACTGAGTTTGTAAACTGTTCAACAATTTGGCCACATAGAGACAGATTAAAAGTGCTTGTTTTAGCCCCATCTAGTAAGTTCAAGGCATTCAAGAAGATAGTCCTTTCAAAATCTTTGTACATTTATTTTTTTATTTTTCGAAATATACCTTTTCAGAAACAGACATATTAGATAAGGGAACAACATCAGACTAGCCATTAAATCTAAAATTCCAATACAATTCGAACAAATTAGAAGCTTTTAAATATTTATTACTGAGGAGGGAAATATTAAGTCTATTTATATTTTATTGGTAGTAATTTTTTTACCAGTAGATGGCACTGCACAGGTATAAGAGATACATCTACACCCAATGTGATTTGTAGGGCAAGAGAATCATTAATTGTGCTGGCAAATGTGAAATTCTCTCCACTACAATTAGATCCTACAGTTAAGGTATGTGTCTACAAGTCCTAACAGTTCTGTGTGAGGGAAGAATATAAATTTATTTACATTACTTTTATTTATCAAATTCCTAGACAATGCTCATCTACAACGGACAGGTAGGTTCTATTATTCTTCTTTGCTGGTAAGAAAACTGAAGCACATGAAGCTCAAGATTCCAGATGCCATATGGCTGTAGTGATTTTCTGTACTCTCTCTCCTTGTTCCCTCTCAATTCACTAAATGAATCTTCATTCATGTAGTCAACATTTTTAAAGCTCTGACATGATGATGTAAAGTATTAAACTGACACATTGTAACTGGAGAACTGATTTCTAAGAGTATGAAGATGCAGTTGAAGAAAGCCCAACCAACTTCAAGAGGAAGGAGATATGGGGAGGGAGGGGACCAGGGCAAGCTAATGGTAATAAGAAGCAAGGAAGAGAACGATGTATAAAAATTCTCCAATTCAGAACTTTGCTTACAGTCAAGTTGTCTTAAAGAAAGCAATTGTACTCTTAAAATTTTTCAGTTGTATTTTATGTTCTGGCTGACTTAGAAAATACTTGTTAAAAACTTTACTAATCAGATTATAGTATGTCCCCAGCAACTCTTTCCTGTCACATACTTCAGGCAGTTGTATCTGCTCTGACCCCCCAGAGCTTCAGTTTACCTAGAGTCATGCCATACTGGAAGTTCCCATTCTCTGGAGGTACCAGACACTCCCTGAAATTTCCTTAGTTTCTCCAAAGCTCCGATTATATAATCCTATCAAGTTTTCCAGTGTCTTGACCTCTGTATGTTTTCTCTGACAGTCCTGTCTATTTTTACTTCCTTTATTATTCATTTTAAACATCACAGTCAATTGTTTAACTATTCTCTGGCCAAGATCCTCAAATCCTTTTATCACACCTATTCCTACCTCGAATGATGAAGAGCACTACTTAAAAAAGAAAACAACAAGTGTAGACCAGTTCTACCAAAAGAATGTATATTAACTTTCCTAAGAATGTGTATCTTCAGCCCCAAAGGCACCCTCTGCACACCTGAACTCACTCAGCCATTTGTCCTTCCTGCTTTTCATCATGAGCATTTCAAAGATTTCCACTTTTCAAATTTCTTACCTCATTGCCCCCCTTGCACCACACACGCAAAAACAAACATCTTTAACCATGCCGATTCCCTGCCATTATACCTGTGAGTAGCCTGATGTCACACAGAGTTACATCCGTAAGTACTTTTTCTTCTTCCAGTTTACTTTAGGGAAGAGGTGTATGCTACTTATAAACTTAATCTGCATCACGTATTGCATCTCTGTGATCTCTTCAGAGTTTTCATGGCATTTCTTTTATGTTTAAACTAATCCTTTTGGCCATTTGCCCCATCTCATTTGTTGAAAATAACAGTGATAGAAGTGCGGGAAAATCCTTGACTCTTCACTACATCCAGATTTGCCCAAAATTTCCTAAAATATTGTATCATCATTCATGATCTCCAATTTTTCCTTGCCATTCCCCATTCGCATCCTTATAATTGGGGCTCGGAGCTCCCCTTCCTGTGGAAATCCTTTTTTTTTTTTCCTGTCCCCAAGATCATCAATTTAAATTCAATGATCTCTTCTTAGTTCTTTTGATCAATTCTGTACTGAGGTGAACTGCGTTGTCCAAAGAGACATGCTTCTGTCTTAATCTCCAACACCTGTGAATATCATTTTATTCAGAAATAGCATCTTTACAACCTGGGGTAGGCCTTAATCCAGTTACCAGGGTCCTTATAGGAAGAGAGACATCTGGGCAGAGACAGACAGGAAAAGACTCATATGATGAAGGAGGCAGACTGAAGTGACCACCCAGGATTGGATGAGGAATACTCAGGATTGCTGACAAATACCAAATGCTAGCAGAAAAGATTTCCCGTCAGAACTGCCCCTGCCCCCCGCCGACTGCAGTGCCTATGGACCAACACCTTCACTTCTAGCCTCTAGAATGGTGAGAGAAAAGGTTTCTATTATTTTCATTCATTCCGTTTGTGGTACTCTGTTACAGCATCATGGAAACCAACCCTGCATAAATTCTCAGAAGGATTTGGCAGACGCTTCTGATACTGACTTCTCCCTCTACCCTACGGGAGACTTCCTTGTTGCTTTCCGCGGTACCCCATTTTCTAGTCGTCCTCTTTCTTCTTCATAGTCTTCACAGTCCACTCATCATCTGTGCATGAAATGTCTGCAGTTCACAGAGGTCTAAATTTTGTCCTCTTCTCAAACTTAATATTGTTTGCAGGCAGCTTTATTGCAATGCCTGTGCTGTGGATCCCACCCGCATCATCCTTCTGAAGAGCAAACTATAAATCTTGCCACTTGCTCATGCACTCACAGTCACACCAGAAAGAGGGAAGCTCAGAATGGAGCACAAAATTCCAACCTACTCTTGCTGCTCTACAACATTTATATAATTAATAGACTTCATTTTTAGCAGTTTTATGTTTTCAGAATAACTGAGTATAGAGTACAGAAAGTTCCTCTACAATTCCTCCTATAATTAATATCTTGAATTCGTGTGAAACACTGTTAATAACTGATGAGCCAATATGAACACATAATTAACTAAAGTCCGTGGTTTTCATTAGGGTTTCCTCTTCACATACATTTCGTAGATTTTTGATAAATGTATAAAGATATGCATCCACCATTATAGGAGCATACAGAATCCATTTCCTTACCCCCCCAAAACCACTGTGTTCCATTCATTTATCCCTCCGTCCCTTCTCCCAAAACTCTGGAAACCATTCATTATTTTACCATTGTTATGCTTTAGATCTGAAATGCCCCCCAACCCCGGTTCTCATGCGTGTGGAAGGTGATCCAGTGTGGGGGCACTATAATGATTAGTATGTTCATCCATTGATGAGTTCAGTAGCTAGATGTGCTGCTGGGAGGTGGAGCCTGGTCAGAAGAGGTGGGTCCATCTCCATCTCTGAATTCACCCTTTCCTCTGCTTCCTGGCTGCCACGGTTGATTACCTCTTCTCCTGATATTTCCCTCTGCTAGCTTTTTTCTGCCTTGGAGTCAGCCAACCATCGACTGAAACTATGAGCCCAAAGAAATCTGTCCTCATTTGAGATTTGGCTGTTAGATATTGTGTGTAGTGACAGGAAAGTAGCTAAGATAACTACTTCCATAATTCTGCCTAGCCCAGAAAGTCATATGGTAATAATTGTACATCATGTTGATTTTCCAGATTTGCTTCTTTTATTCAATACTGAGTGAGTTTCCTCTTCTGATGATTAAGCTGAATTGCCACTTCGATTGGCTTGGTAGCTGCCTAGGAGATTAGTAAAGCACACTTCAGGGTGTCACTTTAGGGTGGCACTTCAGGGTGTGTCTGGTTGGGTCATGGAAGCATGACGTTGGGATCTATGCCTGGTCCCTTGCCTCGCTCCTCTGTACCATTGATCCCCTACTTTGCTTCCTAGACACTGTGAGCTAAACAGCTTTGTTCTCCCATGCTCTTCCACCGTGATGCTTCTGCCATGCAGCCAGCCAGCCAAGGACTGAATCCTCTGAAACCATGAGCCAAATTAAACCTCTCTTTCTTTAAGACATAGCTATCCAATATTGTGTCCCAGCAACAGGAAAGCTGACTAATACACCTCTATATTTTTTCATGACATAATAGCTCATTTCTTTTGTCCTGAATTATATTTAACCATATGAATGAATGTAATACAGTTTATTCCTTTGCATTGAAGGACATGTTCTAAATAAGGCCAATAATTACAAATAAAGCTACTGTAAGCATTTTTGTGCAGGTTAATGTGTGGACATATGTCTTCACTCATTTGGGTAAATACCAAGGAATGTGACTTTTGGATTATATGGTATGAGTATATTTGGTTTTGTAAGAAACCACCAGGTTGTCTTCCAGAATGGTTGTACTATTCTGCATTCCTATCAGCAATGAATGAAAATTCTCATTGTTCTGCATTTTCTTCAGCTTTTTGTGCCACTAGTGTTCTAATTAGAATGAACAAATCTAAAAAGTGTCTAGTGATACTTCATTTTTGTCTTGCTTTATGATTCACAGATAACATGGCTCTGGATCTCTTCTCAGTCTGCATACCTGCCCTCACTGATGAGTTGTCTGGATCTTTTTCTCATTTTAAAAATTAAGCCTTTTGTTTTCTGGTTTTTGAGTTTTAAGTATTCTTTCTATATTTTAAGTACAAGTCCTTTGTTGTATACTTCTTTCACAATTTCTCTTGTTTTTATGGATTGTCTTTTTAATTTCTTGATGGTGTTTTTCACAGAGTTGGGTTAATTCAAGCCACAGTCATTCCACAGTAAATGTCCTCAGCAGTGTGGTCTGTGGTCTCAGTTTAGATGGCTCTTTCCACAGCACAAATCTGAAATCACTAAACATAAAACTATCTTATGGCTCCTCATTACCTCTAATGAAAGTAGATAATCCAAAAAATACTTACAACTCCCTCTCCATTCAAATCTCGAATTCTGCCATAGGGAACAGCCCATGCTTCTCTGTGGACCCTATATCCCTGCTTAAATCTGCATCTTGGAGTGTATGGGTACATTTGCCTCTATTATCCTTTTCTTTCTCTTTATCTGTTTCTTTTCTTTCAGACTGCATTTTAAATATTATGTCCCAGTAGGCTTGCTATATTTACCAGATAAATGCAGGACACCCAGTTACAAATATATGGAATTACCCATTGTTTATCTGGAATTCAAATGTAACTGGGAATCCTATTTTACCTGGTAAACCAATGTCCCAGCCAAGGCTTCTCTGAAATTCTCTCCTGTAACTGCCCCTCTGATCTGCTCCAATATCATCTTATCGTTACCCCATTACAATGCTCCCTTCTAAACTATGATCCCTATAATACATCAGTTGCTGCCATCATTCTCAATGATAGAAATGTGTCTTTTCTAGCAGCATGACAACCCATGATTGGTGCTCAATAAATAACTATTGAAAATTTTAAAATGTATAGATTAAGCATCTTTAGTAAAATCAAATTCTTAACCATTTTAGTTTACTACTGAGTGTACTATTAAGATGTATTTTACATGTTACTTTGAGGTGTTTAGCAGTGATTTTTTCTTGTATTAACTTCTAAATTCTTGGTTTGTAATTTTAAAATCTATATAAATTATCTTCACACAATTCCTAGTAGGTCTTATGTCTTAGTCCATTTAGACTGTAACAAAATGCCACAAGCTGGGTGGCTTGTAAATGTTGGGCATTACTTCTCGCAGTTTTGTAGGCTGGGAAGTCCAAAACCAGGGCACAGACCGGGTAACTTTGGGGTCTGGTAAGGGCTATCTTCCTGATTCACAGATGACTTCTCACCATTTCCTTTTAGGGCAGAAGGAAAAATGCGGGTCTTTTCAGTGCCTTGTAAGGTCACTAATCCCATTTATGAGAGAGTCAATCTCATGACCTAATCATGTCCCACTGCTGAGGCTGGAAGTGATAGCTCAAACGGGAACTTGATTGCTTACTCCATCTAAGATTTAAAAAAAAAATCATCGTTCTTCTTTTAGACATCTAGATTCATATTTTTTCTGCAATACGTTTTGAGGAATACTGATTTCTCAGGTTGATAACAGGCACCTTTCAAAAGCAAACCATTTGCAAGTTTATCAGTCAGGTAAAACAAGTTTATAAATTTTCTGTTCTCTGGGAATGTTCAGAATCTTTCACATGTTAATCTACTCAGCACATCTCCAAAAGGTGCAGTAGGATATTGTTGATTTTTCTAATCTAATTAACCATAAACAGTTTTTGTTAGGTAACACCTAACTTGAGAAACACTGATATAGATTTTGACGGCCTCCTCAAGGTAAATGTGTAAATTAGCCAGATTTTTATTGTTAAGTACAGGTCCCTTGGAATGCCTTAGAAATGTGATTGCATAATTTATCTAATAGACCTCAATTTCTTCAGTCAAGTCCATCTGTTTTGAACTAGAGACCAAAAAGTTTCCAAAATAAATGTCCTTGGGATTTAGTTTATGTAAAATAAAGTTTGTATTTGACACAGAAATTGGTAAGCCATAAGGAGCTACGTAAAATCTTTGAGTAGCTGTGTATGATTTGGATTGCTGAACATTTAGTATTACTGGGCTTTAAAACAAGAACTTCAAAGGTACAATACAATTCTCACTAATGAAAAGCGCATGTGGTATGGCTGAAATCCTCATGGGCAGCAGGCAGTCTAGGTTGATGTGTGGCCAGAGTCCATGACCACCTGTGGGAGGCAGTCTGAAGCCCTGAAACACCTTTCTACCTTCCAAATCATGCTTACTTCCATCATTTGAATGAAAGTGAGTGTCCCCAGAGGGATTCATTTATATACTGTTGCCTATAAAGGGTGACACGTCAAGTTATTAGGACTTGAGAGTTAGTAGGGGTTTATTGCTATTACTGTTATATGCACGTAGTAAAATTTAATAATAGCTGCAATTTATTCAACCACAGGATTAGTACTACATTGGTTGCCCTCCATGGTAGTGAAGCTGCCACAGCTAACATGTTTGATCACTAATGTGCTACACACAATGCTAAGTTTTCTACTTTAGTTCTGTCAATAACCCCTTGAACTAGGTCTCACAATTACATCCATTTTACAGATGATGAAACTAAGGTTTAGAACTTTTAAATGACTTACTCAAGAGGTACAGTAAGTGGCTGAGATGATTTTGAAATGTTCTTTATCTGCCCCATGAGCCTGCATTCTTACATGCAGTAAATGCAACAAAATGTCCTAGTCAGGACAGATCTGAAAATGACACCGAGGGAGGAATTCTTAACAACTTTTATTGTAGAATAAATCAGGGCTGAGAAAAGACATGTATTTGGCCCAAAGTCTTGATAGACTAGCTACATTGGTTTCCCTGGGGGAAAATAAAGATATAGATTATGTGGAACTGCCAAAGTCAGTAGAAGCATCAACTGTGAGGTGCAAAGTGCCAGGAACAAAGCTTGGCTCTGCGAAGAGGAGATGAGATGTTGGACAGGGCAGGCGAGTAGGAAGAACTCCAATGAGTAAGCTGGCAGCCTCGACAATTCTACTTCAGACTTGAGGGGAAATCTTCAGCTCTTTTAGATCGTATAGTCTACCTAATTCATAAACCATCTATATAGTAAAGTTTCTCACTGCTAAAAGCATTAGGAAATAGACCACTTGAGGTCAGGGTAACACCAGGAAGAATTTCTCAGCAATAAAACAAACCACATTGCAAACTCTTCCTAAGTGCTTAGCACCATCTTCGAACGGCTTGGTTTACGCGAGGCTTGAGAACGGAAGGGGCCGCCTGCGCACCCTTCAACCACAGAGAGGATGTGCCCTAAGAAAACATGTTCAAGTGCTATAACAACCGCCAGACATAAGCTAAATGAGTTTCCTTACGTAAAAACAAGGGCGAATAAATGACGTCTCCTCCTACTGAAAATAACACACAGTTCAATCATCAGAAATCAAGCTTTTAAAAACTCAAACATATATTTCATATATAATGCTTTTTATATTCTATATTCCTTTTAAAATTTCTTCTGTCTTTTTATATAAAGACTATCTCACTTAAGACATCATGGTTCTTTCTGGAGCATCCTCTGGAAGGGCTGCATAATGTAGGTTGTTATTAACAGAAACTGACATTGGATGATACTGAACACTGCTGTTAAGAGTCTTTGGAACCTAGAAATTAAGGATTTTTCATAGTGGTTGTTTGCTTTCAAACTTTTTTTCAAGAAAACTTCCCTAGCATAAAAAATATATTAATTTTATCTTTTACAGTGAAATGGAGGGGAGATTATTAATAATAGTTGGTACAATGCAAGGCTTACTATAGTAAATTATTATCCCAATAAGTACTTTACTAATCACTTTAAAGAGCACTCTGAGATATCTATGATTATTCCTAATGTGGAGATGAGGAAGCAGGATCAGAGTATGAGGGTCACGTAGCTGGTCCATGAGGAGCTAGAAGGCACACTCGGAAAGTCTAACTCAACAGCTAGCATCTGTAAACATTGTGGTGTATGTGGTCTCTTGTGGAAAAACACATTTGGGGATCCAGCTGCTACTCTGCCGTGACCTTCATTTCTTGAATTCCTCTTATATAAAATGTGGGGTCTAGCTCGCTGGCCCCTAAAATTCATTCGAGGTTTAAAGTTTTATGAGTTTCTCTAATTGTTATAGCAAACCTTTGGAGAAATAACTACTTGTGCAGCATCCAAAGTGGGTTGCACTGTATATGAAAAACCAGAGAGAATGAACAGTGATTTATGAAGGGGAAGTTGAAATCATACATATTAATAATTTCTGAAATACAGTGAATTCATTTAGTGTTGCTTGTGTGTAGGAAAAATTGCTTTTGCAGATGCCTTTGGCAATTGCAAAACTAGACTGTGGAATTTAAACCTGGAAAATGCTTTTTGTTTGTTTGTTTTGTTTCAGATATTTGAATTTGGACAGGTAATGTGGAAACCGAGACTCTTTCTCAGTTACAGTCATAATTAAGGGTATATTAGAAAAGGTTTGCCAAGGATCCTTCAACTCTCTATTTCTAAAATATGCTTGTCTGACGTTTTTTGGGTGTGACCAAAGGACTTTAGTCTTTGTTTGTTTTCAAGTGAACTTTTCCTCTTTGTAATTCCATCTTCCATTTTTATTAACCAGTCAAGCATGTTTTACTTTACACTGTGATAAGGGGATCAGAAACAGCTTCCCCACATCTAAAGCAAACTTAATCAATTGCAAGGGATACATGCGTGCCACGGTGTGGAAGCTTCCTGCCCGCTAGAGGAAGAGACGGCTGGATTATTACTTTTGATTCTGTGTGATAGAAGGAGAAAATTAGGGAACCTTGAGAACAAGGTACTTTGGCCTGTGAACTGTTTTGAAAGGACACAAGGTAAATCGTCACCCCCCCACTTTGACCCTCCACTAACCTTTCACTTTTCACATATGTTTTGAAGTGCTGGCCATGTTGATTTCCATGGCTGTTTGGGTACAAGTTTCCTAGAAACTTGCTGCCCCCATGTCTTTAATCACTTTTTTTTGAGCATGACTCACGGCAGGCGGCTGGCTGGCATTGAGTGGGAGACTTCCTCCAAGGGGTAAGTGGTCCCTCAGTCAGGACTGTGAGGTCTCACCGCCCAGATGGAAGATAAGTCCTGCGTGCTCATTGAGCCTGCACGACCGAAGCGGGGATCGTATTGTGAAGCCTACGAGATATCCTGAGCTCTTCCTGTGGTACAGTCCCAGAAAAGTGCATTTCTGGGGCATTTTCCAAGTTATTTCCATGTGAATCAGGCTCTTGTGTTCTGATATTTCTGTCTTTCAGGGTCATGAGGGATGAGAGATGAAAGAACAGACATTTAGTCAAGGTGCAAGCAGACTGATAGCAAAAAAGAAAGCAAAGTGAGAAGAGGTAATTTTTGGTAAGGGCGTTTTCACTGTGGAATAATCAGGAAAAGTAAATGCGCGATGGATCGTAAACACACATAACATGGCCCTGCGGGAAGAGAAGAGCATTTGTTGCACACATTGAATTCTGTCACTTTCCCTTTGACATCTGTTAAATAACTTTACTTTTTTCTTCTATTTCTTTACTACCAATGCTTCCCTTCTGAAACCTTAATTTCTTCTTCATTTCTTTTTTTCTTTTTTTAGGGAAAAAGTAAAATCACATGAATGGAATGGAAATCAAGTCTCACTAACATCCAAGGCAGATGCTGGCAGCCTTCCAGAAATGCTTTTCCAAAATACTGGTCTCAAGTTTTCATTGTTGAGGGGAAGGGGAGAGAGGAGATTTGGGAAGGACTGAGAGCCCTCTGGGGATTATCGCGGCTCAGACACCTCATGACAGAGCTTTGGAGACTGAGCCACAGGGGAGCCCCGGAGTCTGGAGAGATCTCGGACTCCTGAAAGCAGGAGTGTGGAAAGGGATAAACAAGACAGACAAAAACAGTGCCTTGTACTTGTGTCATTAATGGTGTTTCCTTCCAATTCATGTGACACGTTAAGATCACCTCCTGCAAACTGCTATCTAGATACTGAATATCCAGTGGGCCAAATATTAGCATAATCCTGTTCATTAAACATAATAGCAAATTCAGTGCCTTAGAAAATGTGTATTGCTTTGCTCTTCTATGAATTTTCAATGTGCAGCAATATGTTAAACAGTGAATGGTAGGTAATAGTCAAAACAAATCTATTGAATTAAATTAAATACCATGTATGTGCAATGTAGCTATTCATCAAAATCTGGGTACCTACTTTGTATCAGTCATGAGGACACGGGATTACATACATAGACACTGAATCTGCCTGCGGGCATTTGTAGTTTACTTATGACCTTATTATAAGTTGAAAGCCAGTCTGATGTGATGTCGGTTGCATTAACCTTGAATGCCTGGGGGCAAAACCATCATGCCCAAACTTTTTATTGTATTTTCACCTATCAGGGATAGATATCCTTCAGCATTATGAACTGAAGTTTTATTACTGAATAAATATGTGTTGGTGCCTTATGGAAAAGTTCTTTCAAGTCTAATAGAAGCAATTTCAAAATAGATTTCAATATAAGCTGTGTGTATACTCGTGTGCTCATATGTGTATATATGTGATTGTATGTATATATACTAAGCACATGTGAGGGAGGGAAAATAAGAAAGAGTTATCTCTAAGGCCTTATGGAACATATCATGCACGAATTAATGACTAATATTAGCCTGAAAAAAAAATCCTAAATATTCCATGGTCACTAAGAGGAACATTTCTCCATATTAGAATATATACTTAATTTATTCACTGTATTTACCTGCGACTCTGTCTAGTGTTCTCTGTCATCCACAGCTGATCTCTGAAAAGAATGTAGAATACCAGGTGAAGTCAATTCTCTGCTTAAAACTCTTCAATGTCTTCAGTTAAGTTCCTTAGCTCAAAATCAAACTCCTGTAATGTGGTCAGCAAGGGTCTCCCAGACCTGGCACGTAACCTTTCTCACTCTGTGCCAGCCAGGTGGTCAAATGTTGCTCTTTCCTGGGTGGAGCATATGCTCTGTTTGGTCTTTAGGTTTTTCTATCTACTAATTTAATGAGAGGGAAAAAAAGCTTCTCTCTTTGTCTAATAATCTTATCCTTCGATTTCTAAATTAAAAGTTACGGTTTAGTGAATGTTTTTCTGGTCCTTTGTTGAACTTGATCTAGGTAGTTGGGATCAGCATTTTCTGGAAGCCTCTATTTCCCTGTTTGTATCAATTACCATAATTTATTATAATTGTTACTGTGACTATCTGCCTCTTTACTACACTATAAGCCCCATGAACATAAGGATAATGTGCTTTTTTTTCAATTATCTGAAACATGGTAGAAATGCATTGTTTTGTAAAATTCATTCATACATTCATTCAGGTAATAAATACGTACTCATTGATAGTAGGTGTGTTCTAGGTGCTTGGCATTATAGTAGTGAAAAATCTCTCTGCCCTGAAGGGGATTATATTCCAAACAAATAAGTGAAACATAATTTGTTAGAAATTACAACTGTTAAGTGAGAAGCTGACCTGCAGCATAGAGGTAGAAGGTTGTTGAGGTGGAAGAGAGCATTTCAGGAGGAAGAGTGCTGCGGGGAGAGACCATACCTAAGAAACTGAGGCACAGCTCTGCTGCGTGAGAGCGATCAGAGAAAAGATCAGACAGGGAACAGGGGACAGGATCACTAAGATACTTGCCAGCTTCAAAGATGTCCTTTTTCTCTTTAATGCTTCACCTACTAATTTCAGTTTTCATTAGTGGTTCTTAACTGTAATTAAAACTACAGTGTTGTTCTAACGCTGATTCTCAAATTTCTCTTATTTTTTCTATGTTATCATTTAAAATTCTTCTCTAAAGATTTCCCTTCTTTCTTGTTGATTGGTTAAAACATTTATTTATGTGCAGCTGGACACATACATACGTGACGATCTGTCTTATTGTTTGGCTCTTAATTCAGTAAAGTCATGTCTTTATTATAGTTTCAGCTTTTACTTTTGGAGTTTGTGGCGGACTTATTCTGGTCAGCGTGAGAGGAGCACCCAGCTGGACTGAGTTGATGTGGTTCTGGGTGTAGAGGATACACCTGAGGATTATTGTTGACGCAACACAGAGGAAAAGGGGAGCAGAAGATGGCGGCTGGCTGTTTCCCAGGAGAAGCGCTGTTGCGGCTGGTTCTCCTGAAGGGGACTCTAGAAATAGAACTAATACAGAAACTGGTACCGAAGAGATGGGGCCCTTGCTGCGATGTCGCCTGGCCATGTGGCTTAAGAGCCTTTGGAATTAATTTGGAAAGGTTTTGAGAGACTGGCTGAAGAGGCAGCCCTGGAACGCTCTAAACTTATTATATGGGAGACTCAGTCAGAGTGTGGAAAACCAGAGTAACTGATGGAAATGCTGCTGGTCAGGATGAGGCTCGGGAGGCCTCTGTGGAGGAAGACTGCGTTGGCTGCTGGATCCCAGGCGGTGTATGTGAGCTTTGGCAGAGGTTGGTCTGTATTTTGCTTGTGTTTGGAGATACTGCCTGGGCGGCAGAAAAATTTCAGTGCAGTCTGGTGTGATGGCAGCATAGCTACTGTTGAGGGATTTTCCCTGGATCTATGTTAGAAATTAAGAGCAGAGAGCCAGCAGGGTGACTTGAAGCATTTGCCCAGAAGGGAGCTGGGATTGCAAGAATGAACAGAGGAGAAAGTGGTTGTGGAGAAGAAACAGGACAGTGAAAAAATGGCCTGAGGCCTTTGACCAGAAGGGAAGAGTATGTCTGGGGTGCAGGAGATCCTTTGGGTCATCTCTTAGTGTTGCTCTGCTCTACTGTTAAAGTTAGTGGAAACCAAAGGAGTTTTAAAATTCGGAGCCATATTTTTTAACGTGAATACACAATATTGGTATATTGTACTTTGTAAACTTTTTTTAGAACAAGTGTGAGACAAGAGAGCTATTTGTATGTATAGTTGTAGTTTTTGAACACCTGTTTATAATCAGTGCTCAGAGTCCTTTAAATATTTGCTTCTTGTGTGAGAATGAGTGTAATAAGAATTGTTTTGTTAATGTAAATCTGAATAGACCAAGATATGTCAACCCTTTACAAATCTGCCCCTGGAGATTATGGTTTAAAGAAATGTGTCTGATTATCAAGTTAGCCAGAGGAGGATTGTGGTGGACCGATACTCTCAATTTGAGCGGGATCACCCAGCTGAACTGAGTTGCTGTGGTTCTGGGTGTAGAGGATCCACCTGAGGATTGTTGCCGACACAACATAAAGGAGAACGCAGCTAGAAGACAGTGACTAGTTGTTTCTCAGGAAAAGCTCTGTTGTGGCTGGTTCTCTCAAAGGAAACTTGGCTGTTCTCGTTGCAGGAGGAGCTTGGGGCCTTGCTGTCATCGGGGACGGCTCCTGTTCGATTTGGGGAGCTCCGGTCTTCATCTCTTCTGTGAGCATCATATCCTGGTTCCAGTATAGATTTCTTCAGCCTTTTAGTGCAGACACGGATGTACGTGGGACATTGCCGTGGGCTCCCAGCCCTTGACTGGATCTTTAGGTCTCCACTGTGGAGGTAGGTGTTCTGCACTCTTCCTTCATTTGGCTTGTGCGTGCAAATGTTGTAACTTGGACTTGTCCTGTATTAAATCTGCTCTCTTGCAAACCATTGACTCGAGGAAAGTAACTAATACAGAGTTCTCTCAGGTTGGCTCCTGTGTCCTTTTGATGTCCTCTGATGCTTTGGCTTTTAATTGGTAAGAAACATTTCTATTTTATGATCCTCTTTAGAATTATTCTCTGGCAAATGTTGGATATCAATCTATTCTTGAGAATATTAATGACATTCATACATATAGCTCACATTTTATAATGTAGTGTGATGTTTGGACATCAAAAAGTCATGATTATTATGCTTTTTGCAGGAAAGAATGGAGCTAAGCAATGAGCAAAATAAATGGCTTAATATATCCCCATATAGGAAGAAGGAATGTTAATTTTGTGGCACACACAGCAGGACTTGAGGGGAGAGAGTTCTGGCCAATACCATGATTTGAGAGGCTGGGCCACAGGTACACTATTGACTGCACGAATTGCTTTGTGATCGTTTGCCACTATCTGGTTGTTTTGTCTGTTGACATTTTTAGATACGTTGCTGGAATAAAGCCTGAAGTTACAGATAGTTAACTCACCAAGACTTTTAAAACTATTTTTATCTTTTCACAGTAATTCCATTTCTCCTTTTTAAAAAAAAATTTTATTTTAATGGTACATTTTGGATGTACATAGTGGTAACATTCCATTTCTCCTTTTAAAGAGAAAAGAATTTTGCATTTTAAAGAGAATCAAAAGCTAAGCAAGCAATTAGTGTTCTTTACGGGAACCACTCAACTGGAAGTTGGGTGTGTTGATATGAGCTCTACCAGGTCTGAAATGAGACAAGAGCTGAGCTGCCTGTAAATGGGTGTCTTTCTGAATCCCATGCAAAGTGACATAAATATTGTCTCTTTTTGAAAGTGGTTCAAAGATGTAAATTTTGGTGTTTTACCTGATTATGTAGCAGGTTAGTTCACAAAGTGTAAAAAAAAAATCCTTAAAAATGACATTATTTAGTGACCATTTTGCTCAAATATGTTTTACATTAAAATAATGAAGAAAATGCTAAAAAAAAAGGTTTGGGCAGCTCAGTAGTGGGCACAGGTAGGATGCTTTAGGGCACTGTGTTGAACAAATAGGAATAACAAGCAGTTTAAGAAACCTGCAATAAGTTCAATAAATATAATTCACTAGGTTGTAAATTAACTTGTTAATATGACAATTATCTTTCATCGTTTGTGTTTATGACTAAAAAAAAAAAAAGCAGAAAGATAGCATAGCTTCCCTGAAAAGATATTTTTTGTGTGTGTGCTAGGGATTGAACCGACCCTTGAACATGGTAGGCAAGTGCTCTAGGGTTTGAGCTGAGCTCCATCCCCAGCCCTCTTCAAATTCTTCTAATGTAAGTTTTTGCCTTGTTCCTTTTTGTTCAAAACATCCATATGCATTTTCAGTGGACAAATGGAACAGAGACTTCAAGGTGACTAAAAGCCAGAACCAGTGTCACAAAAGGCTTACCAGGCAGGTTTACAGAAACTGAAATATTTCCTGGATACATACAATAGGTAAAGCATCTTAGTGTAGAGTCATGTTGCCTTTGGGCCTAAGCTCACCTGCTCTTTATTCTCCCACAAGGCCCAGATGTATAGGTGCTTCCCCTCCATCTTTATTCCTCCAATGACCCACACTCATATTCTCCTTTCCAGCTCTTCCTCCTGCTTTTGCTTCCTTTTTCTTGCTTGTTTCCATTTGCTTCACTTTGTTTTGCTTTCATCTTTGACTATCTATCTCTCCACCACTGATCCCATATCATTCCTCTCCATATTTCCTTAGCAGTAATAATTCTACCATCATTGACTCATATGTTCTCTTTTTGTCTTCCCTTCTTCTGCTCCAGATTGCAGGGGTAAGAGAATAATTTGATCTCTGAATAATGTATTCAATCCTACAACCTCTGCACATCACTGTGCCAGCTCTTTCCTCTTTTGCTTGTTTGCTTGCTTGTTTTCTTTCTCCCTTCCCTTCCCTCCCCTGGGGATTGAACCTAGGGACTTTGCACTGAGCTACATCCCAGCCTTCTTAAAAAATCTGTATTTTGTGACAGTCAAAATACAAATTTGCTAAGTCACTAAGTTGCCCAGGCTGACCTCAAACTTGCCATCCTCCCACTTCAACCTCCCAGAGCGCTGGTGTTACCACTGCGCCTGGCTGTGTGTCCTTTCTTTTCTTGTGCTAATGTGCACCCACATGCACACTAGCACCCCCCCCACACACACGAGGGTACTCCTTTTATCTCTACTAGTCATCTCAATCACACAAAAGCCTCTTTTCTTCTTCTGACCTAAGTCAGTAAAACACAGCAAACTTGCCTATATGACTAGACAGAGTCATTCTGTGTCTTAACTTTTTGGTAAATTTCAAGTTATGACATTTTCTTTGAAATTTGCTGCTACTGTTTCATAAGAAAGATATCTGTGAAGTCTCCAGTTTTTCTCACCCCAGTTGGAGCTTGCCAGTCTCTCCTAATCGCATCCCCTGCACTTTGGTCACATCCTTATTCCTTCATGCCTTATAGCTGACTGAATATGCATATGCGCTGAGAGTAATTTGTGTATATGTTCGGTATTTTATAGAGATCTTTTTGTCTTGTAAGTTCCTAGGTACATATTCTATGGGTGACTGAAGGCTAACAGTGTAATTTAGAAAAATATTATTTTGGGTTATCTCTCTACAAAAAGTGATTACAAATAACTAATTGTAGTAAGAAAAATGATCCCGATTTCAAAGGAAAATAGCTATCGTACTGTTAGGTCTTCTACTAGATTATACTTAGCAAAAACTGGAAATCACCTTTGTTTATTCCCTTCACTGACTTTATAGATTTACAAAAAAAAAGCAGAATTTTTGTTCTTATTTATGGAAATTTTTTTTTATTGAATTAAAGGCCATGTACACTGTTCAGAAGCCAACATACTTTGAAGCTTTTACTTAAACTTAAGTTTATGTAACTTTTAATTGGTAGCATATGCTCTGTAGATGCCTATGTATGTGAATGTATGCACAGTTTACTTATGGTTAAAGATATAAAAATGATACAAATCCTCCTTATCTATTTGTATCCTCTGACTTTATAACTTATAGTATTTACTAAACCCATCTAAGTATACTGCCTTGAGAAGTAAAAACCTTCTATAAAAATGTACATATGCATCTTTTTTTCTATATCACCTCTATACATCTGCAGACAGAGGGAAGGAAAGAACAAGAAAGAAAAGAAAAAGAGGAATATGTGAGTGAATGTATTTGTGAGGCAGCAGGTCTGTGCCTATTCCTCTGATATAGGCCATGAATGTTGGGATATAAGCAAATGCCTCTGTGTCTTTGTATCTCACTTTCTATGTAATCTATCCATATCATCTCATTAAAATTTATTTTTGCTTATTTATGTGTTTTAATTTTACAAATGAGTATATTTTTGTTACCAAAAATTATTAAAAATCAGAATGTTAATTCTTATTGTAAATTCTATAAACCACATAAGGTTTGAGTTTTAGGAATTCAAGCATGGATTTATTTAAAACATAAAAGAAGCAAGTATTTACATCACTACTGAATGTTAAAAATTGTGACACTTTTGTTATCTAAAACAAAAGAACGTATAAAATGAGATACTTATTTAATCTGATCAATTTAAGTTTCTATTTTGAGAACAGATTGTTCAGCATGTCTGTATAATATAGACTGAAGAAATAGCAAAAAACCTTTTAAAGTCTTGTTGTATAAAACATTTATTCAGTGTAATTATTTTTAGTAATCTGATTTCATATTATATATGAAAAGAATAATCCTGAATACAACTTGCAAAGCTTAAACATAAAACATTTTCCTTTAAATAAGACACCTCAAGGTTCAAAATAAGTACTATAGATTATTTGGTAAAATAGCTTATTCCAGAAGTGACTCTTGTATTTCTAATTCTTAATTCTTAATAAGATTTTTTTCTTCTCCTCAGCAGCCCCAAGCTATATTTACTTATAAAAAAAGTTACTTAAATCTCTAGTATCATATGGATAAATTAAAAAGTTGTGATTTGAAATATATATAATCAAACAGCAAAATATTTGTTTTTGTGCCTATGGAAGCCTGAATGATTTATTGGTAATATAAATACAGACATTTCAGTTTCAGTAAATTAGCTAGAAGCCGCCAGCCTTGAGAAGAGTATAAGGAAAGCTTTTGTGGAAAAGCACGCAGAAGAGGGCAAATGGAATATTTAGCCATTTGCCTGAAACAGATTCATTGGTGCAATTTTTATTCTGATAGCACTTAAAGGATATGAAATAGTAGATGTCATAAAAATAAATAATCTCATGTTTGTTCTCTACAACTTTTAAGACTCGAGAAGGCAGTCTTATTTTTCATATTGGTGAATGTATTTCCTTTAGGCTTTCCCAAAGAAAAACTATTTTTTAAGAAATAGTTTAGGCAAGTAAGATCTTTGACAACAACTGGGCAATAAATGGCGATATTAACTAGTTTTTCAACCGAATTCAGTAACCTTCAAACCTGCGTGTTGGGGTAGGGCTAGAATAGATTATAAGAAAAAAAAAATTGTTCACAAATCCTGGCCTCTGATATTTATGAAGTAAGCGTTTATCTGTATCAAGTTTTCTGAGTTTAATTTCTCAGTTTAAATATTGACTGTAGGGGCTGGGGATTTAGCTCAGTGGTTAGAGTGCTTGGCTAGGATGTGAGAGGCCCTGAGTTCCATCCCCAGCACCAAAAAAAAAAAAAAAAAAAAAAAAAAAAATTGACTGTAGTCTCATTATTTCTTCTGAATCATTTACATATGTGAATACATATACCCATTTTATTGTGGAGGCAAAAGACAGGAAAATTAAAGCTTTCCAGCATTTTAGTATTTCTGATGAGAAAAGGGCACCGAAGGAAAGAATGAAACTTCGTATTCACTGAAAATAAAGATTAGGAATTTAAAAATTGGCTAGATAATGTATTGAACCCATACTTAGGATTAAGACTCTAAGAACACAGTGGCACATATGATTTGTATCTTCATGAATTATGCGTGTGTGTCATCCTAATGGCTAATTGTTATGATTCTCTCGGAGGTGGCTTCTCTCATTTTTGAGATTTCCATGAAATTTTAATTCTATAACCTCTTTCTATCTACCTTCATCCTCTTTTTTTTTTTGTTTTTTATTTAGGGAGGGGGATTGGATAGCAGTGATTTAAATAAAATTGGTGAAGTATGGAATATGGCAGGAAAATGTGAAAAGGTGAAGTAACCATGGAGGGGGGGAGAAAGAATGTTTTAGAATAGGAATGAGAAAGCAAGTCTGTAGAGCAAATAGTTCTGCACATTTGCTTCATTTCCTCTATCCTTGTTTCCTTTATTTAAGATCACTCAAATATAAATAAGTATAATAAATAGGGGAAAACAAAGATTGTTTCAAGCACAAATTTAGTTAAGAAACTTGTCTTTGAGTAGATAATATGCTATTTAGAATATTAAAATTTACTAAAGATGAAAGAGTTATTGAAATATATTATCATTAATCATCATTGCCAGATGACTCCTATTTTGCTCCTTTTAGATGTCTCAGTTGTGAATATAATGTCATTTCTTTCAGTTGTGGTTGGTACACTGACAGTATTCAGTTCAAGACTTTCCACTGCATATTAACACTTTACAGCCACCGGAAGTATTCTGTACTGAAAATATTTTCATAGATGGGACTCAACAGGTCTTTTTTTTGCTAGTAAACTCTGTGTAACATGGTGGATCAGTCCCGATGTGGTTGTGCATGTCTGTGATCCCAGCACTCTTGAGGGCTGAAGCAGAAGGATCACGCTTTCAAGTCCACTCTGGACAACTTGGTGACTTAGCAAAATTATCTCAAAATGAAGAAAATAGTTGGGAATGGAGATTAGTAAGGGCCCTGGGTTCAATACTTAGTGCCACAAAAATAAAAACGCATTTAAGGTATCTGGATAATTCACAAAGACTCATTTAACTTAACTTTGTGGCCTTGGTTGCCTCTGTGCATGTAGAAAAGGCATTGTCCAATAAATGACCATAAATCTAACTTGGTAATCACCTTCTGCAGAGATCAGGCCATTAGATTCTACTTCTGTGTGATATATCCTTCTCCCTTTATCTCCCTCCACACCTCATTATCCCTCCTCTGTCTCCCAGGATCATGATTCTGGGCACTGAGCTGCACATAAAAAGGATTTTCTTGCCCATACAGAGAAACAGATGATGTCAGTTCATTTCTGGCCAATTTCGTTAGGCAGAGTGTCTATTTAAAGTAACGGGGTGGAAAAGAACTAAGACTGCTTCATTTCACAAATACCAGATTTTATTTCATACTAGAGATTCTATTTTCTTTGCATTATTAAAGGCAACTCGTTGTCATGGTATGTATTATGTGAAATAGGAAAGTGTTTACATTGCATCCGGCTATATAGGTGGATATTCTATTGCATGTTCACAACAGAATTTAACATGCTGTTAAACTCCTCAGGAATATGCATACTTTATCTACTCAGAGCCCTGTATTTTAACAGAGAAATGGATTATATATGATCATTCTCAGATTGTTTTTAAGAAGGCAACGTTATATAGTTTCAAACATTTTATCCTCTCCTGATGTATTTTGTAATTCTTGTATGGATGATGTTCTGTTTTATGTCTTTAAATTTCACCCAATTGTATCCTCAATTTAGGTTTGGATACAGTCTGTGTGCATTTACTATCACATCTCTAGATCTGGTCAAGGTTTCCCCTTAAACCTAAAGGAAATAGTTGAAAGGAAAAACCTAGAATAAAATATCTTAGGAAGACTTATACTTGGTCTGGCTATGTTTACATTTCTTCCAATTTTTGGCTTGGTTTTAAGCTTTATTGGCAGTCTCATTCAGAACTGTGGCTTTATCCACTTTTTTTTCATTTGGCTAATATGATTTGTTAAAACATTCTCTGTTTATTTCTTCTTGCTTAACATTTTTCCACACAGCAAGCGTAATGAATTTTTGTTTATGGTGGGCTCTGCTGCCTGACTTATGGTATGGAATCTGGGTTTGGTTTCTTTGCAAAGGTATTTTATTGCTCTTTTAGGGGGTTTATGCAGCTCCCGATATTCTATCTCAGACTGGAGTTTCTCTGAAGTTGGTTTCTTAGGAGGAATTATTCTTCAGGAAATCTAGGCAGTATCTGGTAATACATGATCACCACAGTTTATTAAAATTAGATTTGCCGTATTTCTTGATGTAAATGCGATCATATTTCCTATTAAACTATTTTTACATCTGAATTATGTGCAATTTAAAAAATAATGTGCACTTTTTAAACTTAAAATGCCATATTCCGTGGAGCTTGTTGATGGTGATCTACTACAGAAAACCCGTATTAAGATATACTTTCCCTAAAGAGCTGAAGAGATCGGATTTCTCTCTACAAAGAATATCAATATGGGCTCGTTTTGAAATAAAAGTTGCTTGAGAAATGACTATGCCTCTTTGAGATGAGTCACTGTCAACTTAAATTGCATAAAATAAACTTTTAAAGAAACCCAGTCACAATTTCCGAGTTAATGTGAAAATATACCACCGTGCCATGTAAACTGACTTGACTCATCTGAGCTATTGTTACAGGAGAATATTCATTAATTCACATATTCATTCCTTTTTGAAATGCATCCTGTATTTTAAGCAAAAGAAGTTCAGAATATATCTTTTTTCATGAAATACTGTAGCATTCATTTTGAGATACAAAAAAAGACAACAAGGAATCTTTTATGTTTAATTCTTTTTTTTTTAGTTTATTTACTTTGTAAAATAGGCATCCAAATGTCTGCTTTCTCATGCAAAAAAGAGCACAGATTTTTGAAGCTGGGTGGACGTCATTTGTAACACCAGTTCTTTCCCTAAAAATGTTGCTAAATTGATGCTGGATTTCAATTTCTTCATCTGTAACATAAAATTAAGAATGCACAATTGAATGATTTTTGAGTAGAGTAAGTGAAATAAGTGAAAATGTCTTATATTACAGCTGGCTGATATTATGTGTTTAATAAGCGATAGTGTTTTTTTATTATTATGCATTCATGGTTGTGTATATTGGAAAACACATTTTAAATAGAAATGTGGACACCTATGACACATTGCTGAGAATACATTCTGTTTAAAAAGTGGATAAAAAGTGGATCGGCAACAAAAAATAGTATTTTTTAAAGGCAACACGAAGGTGTGAGAATCGATGGTGTTGTGAATTGTGGAATCAATCACTCAGGATCAAAAAACCTGAAGACCATTTCGATGGAGAAACAAAAAGTGACTAAAGCAATAAACAGTGAGACCTAGAATAAATGAAATGAAAGTAATGTTACTTTTTTTTGGTCTAGAGTCATTGCATATTTCCTATATTATAGTTATTAAGAGACGGGGGTTAGATGGCCTAACTACAACTTGATTACTTGTTTTGGTAACTTAAATACATTACTTTCATATTTTATTTTTCATTCTCTTGCCTAATACAAACTGGTCTAATACTAATATCAGATGGTTTAATATTTATGGTTCTATATGTTGATATACATGAAGTATCTAAAACAGTGCTACACAAAGTGAGCAGTCAGTACATTTAGCTAATATAATTTATGTAGCCAGAAGGCCAGAGATTTATATGTTCATCTTATTTATATATACAGAAATCAGAGTGGCAGTATGAGAAATTTTCTCCATGTAAGTGATGCTTGCACATCACATATAAATCAGATTTTCTTTGCCTTTTCCAGTGGTGATGAGCATAAAAACAAAACCAAAAAATAATATTAGTACATCTATATAATTTCATTTTTTGAAATTACCACTGAAGTGCATAATTTTTATAAAATAAGCAAATAAGTTATCAAAATTTATGCCCAAATATTTGAGAAGATTCTTCTTTGCCTTAAAAAAAACTCATTTGATGCCAGCTGCTTCTGGCTACATTGCCTGGCATATGTTTGATAGATACTGGGTGAGAGTATTTTTTTCATACTTCCGAAATCTAAAAACTCTAAAAATTGAAAGTTTTCCTTGTGATTTATTTGGTAGAAAAATTTAGCATTACCGAAAATCATTTAGTTATAAAATGTGGCCTGAAATAACAGGATAACTGTAGTCATTTTTGTCTACTTAGAAATGCAGACTTACATGTATGTGTATGAGATGAACTAAATTATGCTGTAGTGACCAAAAAAAAAAAAAAAAGATCCCCAAATCTAGTGGCTTAGAATAACAGATCCATTATTGTTTGACACAGACATTCAAGAAACTAGGTTGATAGAGCATCTATTACAAATGTCAGAGGTTGTCATGCCATAGGGGTAGAAATGACTGGCGATTCATGACCAGGATTAATTACTTGGATCCTACCAAACAGAAGAAATGTAGTATTTCTGTGTGCCCGGTAAGAGAGAACTGGCAGTATTTGGTGAATGGCTTTAAGGACTGCCACGTTAAGTTTCACTGCAGAAATACTATTAGGGTCATTACAGAGTTCAATCTCAGGGAGTGTTCTTGTACAATATATATGCGATGTACTATTATAGGGAGACTAGTCCTCCGCATCCTGAGAAACCTGGCACCATTCTGTAGTGGGCCCCGCCAGGATGCTGAGGCTATTGCCGGACTGCAGAATGACAGGGCTGTGCGGGCTGGTCCTGGGCAGTGCTGGCTGAGCCTGGCGGGGTTCCCCATAAGGTGGGGATGTGAGTGGAATATGCATAACCTTCCCCAAGGACTCTTCTTGGTTTCTATCTCACTTCTGCTGTTTTAATTAGTGCCCTATAAAAACAGTAGCTTAACAAAGTGAGGCTGGCCAGGTCAGCATCCCGAAGTTTGGAAGTTGGCCGAGGTGCTGTAAGTAACCCCAAATAAACTCACTTAGTTGTCAAGCCGAATGGTCTGACTCATTCTCTGGATGGTCAGTGTCCTCTCAATTTAGGGACAGGTGTTTCTTTTACACCTCTCTGGAAAATTTACCGAACACTCATATTTGTGTTTTTCTAACATCTGTAATACATTTGAACTCCAACAACGTAGAAGTTAGTACTTTGCGGAACTCAGGTATCTGAAGAAGAATAAGATGTGGTTCCTGTGGGTTTGAGGGGCTCGTAGTCTAATGAGAAATGCAGATATACAGCCAAAGACTTTTGATATTGTGTGTAATATGTTCTGTTGGAGATTCGATGAGAATGTGACTGCAGTACAGGGGAGAAAGAGAAGAGCTAGACCTGGCTAAATAGAGTGGCTTCTGATAGGGCTTGCAATGAGGCTGAGGTTTGATGCATAGCTAATAAAAATCGAGGGTAGGATAAGAATTTTGATATATTTTAATTAATTTTTTGGTTGTCTGGCTTTGTAGTGCTCATACATACGATGTGTAGATTTCTTATTGTACATGCCATATTTGGGGAACAGCAAATGCGAGGGTGGTTTCATCGTGGAGAATGGATAAGAAAGAAGTCTGAAAATGTTTCATGCCTCATCATGAGACATTTTCAGACTCTGCAGCCAAACAGTTTTAATGTTATTTTGTGGGCAGAAAAGGGAATTAACTAATTTTTTTCAAAGGGGGCATGAAATGTTCTGCGTTTTGAAAAGATCCTTTTGAACCAGAGGGTGGCATGTAGGGCTGTCAAACTCATTGGAAACGGTGATTTATGAAAAGAGAAGTAAATTGCTCTGTTTTTACATTTGTTCTTTTCAGTAATGTCTTTTCAATACAGAGGTGATATTTGATATTAAACCTAGCTGGGAACTCAAATGGTAAACATCTTTGCACTTGTTTGAGCAATAGGTTATACGTAAGTATTCTTCATACTTAGATTTGATCGACTTCAATTTTTTTCTTATGTATCCTATAATTCTGCAGTCCTCTTTGATGTTAGATACATTTTGCCACTGTTATATCTTATAGTTTAATTCTTGAAATATGTGAGTAGAATGTGAAGCATGAATCCTGCGCGAAAAGTGAGGTACACGCCTCCTTAAGAGCTACAGCTGCACTTGCTTCCATACTTGAAGTGAAATTGCAGGAAAAATCTCTGAAATGAGGAAAACATGAAAAAACCAAAACGGTTTACATTTATAAAGGAAACACTTCATTTAGAAAAAGATGTGGAATATTTAAGAAATATTGAAGGCAGAGTTTTTATATTTTGCACATTTTATATAACTGTGGCACTTACAAAAAACATATATGGCCCAGTAAGATCATATGTTATTAAATCATTGAAAATGTTCAGTGCAGGAATCACACAGTATATTTTTAAATTGCTTACATATTTCCCTGTACATTAGTCAGCGACTAAGCATAAAAATCATTGCAATGGTAAAAGTGAAAGATCTGTTACACCTTCACCCCGCAGACATCTTTTGAAGGGTTCACTGCATTTAACTAATAAGACGAAACTAACCGGGCTGAGTGTGGCAGTGCCTGCCTATAGTCCCAGTACTCTTGGAGTGGAGACAGAGGATCACGAGTTTGAACTCAGCCTGGATTACACCTTGAGACTCTGTCTCAAAATAAAACAAAAAAAGGGCTGAGAACGTTTCTCAAGGTAAAGGCCCTGAGTTCAATCGTCATCACCACAAACAAACAAAATACTACCGTATGACTTTTAAACTGTCACATTTGGTGAGGCCATAATTTGTTATTTATGACGTCCAATTTCCATCCTCCTTATCTCATCCTGTTGACTGACATAGAATGGAGTAATGGATCAGATCAGAATTTTGATTGAAATAGACATGGATTGAAAGCCTGGTTTTGTTCCTCCTTATTAATGGTCTTGAGCAAGTTGGTTTAACCCCAAGTCTCCTTTTCTAGAGGTGTGAACTAGGGATGTGACGTATACCCACAAAGTAGAGCATACAAATAAAATGACGCAAAGTCAGTTCGGAGATTGGAGCCACTGACCAGCGATGGGAACTTTAGTACCCTGACAGTTTCACTCTTGGTGGCCTATCGCCTCAACCCACAGAGAGCTCTTCTGCCCTGTTTTACAAAGAGCACAACCTTACTTTTTAAGAAGCATGGAATAAAATATTCCAAAGACAGGTAACACATTATTATTTTTTTTAAATAAGAAGAATCAGTTCACGTATCAATGAAAAGGAGCAAGATTTACTACGAGACAAAGTAAGGATATCACTTGGAAATAACAATATCGTGGAGGTGGTGTAGGATATTTTGGAAACAATCTGAAGCAGATGGCAAAGATTCACGTCAGACTGGCTTCAAAATATCAGAAGGGCTTTGAAAATGCATATGCTCAAAGATGACATGCACTTTTCCTCTTCCAATTTCTACGCCATCTGAGAACCTTCACTGTCTCATTCAGGTAGTTGGCATCTACTAAGTTAGAGCTTTGGTCTGCACTCGAACCCGTGAATCCCTCCTTCCCTCCAGTTTCCACTTGTAACGCTGAGTTCTATGATGGCACACTCTCCTGGCTCCTCGTTATGAATGCTCGTGTGTTCTTGGTTGCTGTCTTAGGTCTTATTCCTCTTGTTACACCTTAATATTTTCTAATCCCTGCGCTGCTCAACCCTGTATTTTCCTCTCACTGTCCACGTGATTGCATCTGGTTTTAACTAGTAGTTACCTACGTGTTCATTCTTGAAAAAGGAATATTTGGACCAGCAACAGTTTATTTTTCTGCTGTAATAGTCAGCATAGTGGGTTAAAGAGGACAATTTATTCTCTTACAGTGCTGGAGATAAGAAGTTCTGGTTCGTTCTGTAAGTTATAGGATGGAATTCATTTCCTTGTTTTCCCCACTTCGACCTCCTAAGCCTACATTTCTTGGCTCTTGGTCCTTTCTTCTCTCTTCAAAACCAGCAGCAAAGAAAGAAACAAAAACAACAAAAACAAAACAACTCTGTCCTTTCTGATTTCTACTCCCATCCTTATGTTTTCTCTCTTTAACTCTGACCCACCTATTGGCCTTTAGTAAGGACAGGAAAAAGCTCCATTTACCGTGTAACTTTCCAGAGATTAGGATGTGGACCTCTTTGGGGCGATAGGGATTTGTCAACTTACCATAGTACTCAAAATTCTGATGGTTAGCATGAACAAGAGGTTTCATATGCATTTCAAGTTTAACTCGTCGAGAACTGAATTCACCATCTTATCCTGTGTCCTAGCCAAATCCTGTGTGTGCCTGTGTGTGTTCCACATCTTAGTTAACGGTGAAGCCGTCTCTTTCCAGAAATTTAGGAGTCATCTAGGACTTTTTCTTTCTTTTTCTACATGTGGTACTTTGTGACTTTCTACTTTTCATTTTAAATTAGCACCCCGCTAATGGTCCCTTATTTCAAGTGAACAATTATCTTTTGTTTGCTATTAGTCTTTCACTATCAAATGCAGCACACTTGCCATCACCTGAATAGTAAATATCCAAACAAATTTCTCACTGTCTGGACAATATATTTCCCAGCCTCCTTTTCAGGTAGCCATGGCCAGACGCATATATTCTAGGCAAATGAAAATCAAGTCAGCTCCCTCCAGGCTTGGTGTGTGAAATCCCCCACAGGCAGCTAGCCGAGCTCACCTACTTACACCGCCTGGTGCCAAAAGCTCTAAGAGCACAGGAGCCAGGCGCTGGTGATGGCGCAGACAAAGGAGCGAAGGCTCATAGGTCCCTGAATTACACTTCCAAGAGACTCCTTGAAATCAAAAGCACTCATCTACCTTATAGGCATGAGATAATTTTACCTTATCTAACAAACATTTGTGTTATATGTTTACAATACATAATGAATATATCCATCGTTGAGTATTGGTATATAACATATTGCATCTTGATTGTCCTTATTTCCCCTTCTGTTCCTCACCATCTCATCTTCTCCCATACCCAGATCCCCTTTGAGTTCTATTAGATTTTAGCAAATATATATTTTGTAGTTTATCGAAACATTGTGACTATAATACAAATGTCATACAGAATCAGAATTCTGTGATTTTTCTCTTACAGTCCCCTCTATCAGGAAGGAAGTGACATCTTTGTCATCTAGATACTATCTCCTCCAGAAAAATGTCCTTGGGACCCATATTTTTGGGTAAAAGCTTCTTCTTTCCCCAGAAAGTAGCCTCAGTCAGGGCACTTGGCTGGCATATATAAGGCCCTGGAGTTCAATCCCTGGTACCCAAAAATAATAGGGTCAGTCTTATCAGCATGTTCAACATTAAATTGAAACTGTGTTCATCTATCTTGTTACCAACCTCTGCAATCAAAATTTAAAAGCCATTCAGAGTGTAAAGCAATAATTTTGTATCTTCATCCAGGAAGCAGTATTAAGCTTCCTAATACGTATTTAGTGTAAAACATTTTTGCTACAAGATGGAGTAAATGCTTACTGGACAGATCACAACACAATTTCCTCACCTATAAAAATAGCATAACCTTTCCAAACACATATGGTTACTCCGACGATTAAGTGAGGCAATATATGCAAAGGACCTGGCACATGGCAGGTGCTCACTGTTATTTCTCATTCCTTTAGTGAGCCTCCTTTAACTACTTTGATTCATGGTTTCTTCTTTTATCTTAATTGTCTCTCTTTAGGCTCAAAATCTGGCTCCTAGTTTCCTGTAGTAATTTTATGTATGTATTAGTGTTCTCTCCCCATCTAACCTGAAACTTCTGGGCACAACTGTTCTTATCCTTCCTTCTAGTCTCATTGCTCTTGGACAGAGGAGGTGTTCAATATACCCTTTTAAAGTTGGCTGAGTACTCTCGATATGTGTTCTATTATGTTACATTAAAAACAGCTCTAAAGCCAGGTTTCCATGACAGCAAACAAATCTTTGGCCAAGAAATAAGCCAGTGCATAAAACATGCTGTCAACTTGGCTTTCATACTAACCTATGCAGGTGTGTCTCTGTTTAGGGAGTAGAATATTATGGAATATCAGTGCCAATTTAATGTGGAAGGTGAGGTGAGTGTTGTGTGTGTAAAGATATTCTGCAAAAATGCTGAGTTTACTGGCTGCCCTTAAGGAAAATACATACACATTGATTCTGGAACTTGATGATGTTTTGTCATAACTCGACATAGTATCACTCTGATTAACATATTCTAAACACCTCCAGGAATACAGTATTTTAAACCACGCTCTTATGACAGTAATATTCTGGATTCATCAGTTTAATTTACACGGGTTTCCAGTGTTGCAATATCAAAGGCAATTCTGGGAAGTAGTTCAGTGGAATGAGAGTGATGGAAAGGATCGGTATTCATGTTGAGATGTCCATCCCAAGAGTACGGTAAAGGGGATGAGGGTACACACTCTGGAACCAGACTGAGTTTCGTCTTTAGTGCTTCTCTTTGTTGTGGGATACAAATTTATGTAAGTCTGTTCAAGCATCCAGAAGTATTGATGAAGTACCTAATATGTCCAGTTTGTATTAGGCACTCGGGAAAGAGCAGGAGACGATGCAGAGAAAAATTCCTTTTGTTACGAAGCTTACAACCTAATGGGGAAGACAGACAATAGGCAGCGATGACAAAGATGCAGGGAGTGCTATGCAACAAAGCGCTCACAGGGAGTTACAGAAGAGCAGCCAGGAATAGTGATGAAAAGTGGATGTAAAGGGCATGCAGTTCTTCTGAAGAGTATCAGGAAAGATACCACTGAGAAGACAGAACTTGAGGGAGGACTGCAGTAGAAGGAGGACGGGAGAGGGTTCTGCAGATATCAGGGACGGAGCTTGTTAGGGTAAGAACAGCAGATGAAAAACCTGTAACAAGAATGAAGGACCATCAAGAATTTATGGGTCTCTTTGGTCATTTCCGGGACTTTGGTTTTATCTTGAGTGATTTAGAAACGATGGAAATGCTTTGAGCCAGGTTATGGCTTATTCTGATTTACCTTTTCACAGGATTTCTCTATTTGCTAAGGGTAGATTGAAGTGGAGAGAGACAGAGGCAGGAGAACATTTAGCTAAATTGGAAAAAAAGAGTTTAAGATTGGGTTTCGGCTAGGTGGTAGTAATTGTGATAATAATAGAAGCCAGATTTCAGAAAATGTTTTAGGAAATAGAGATAATAGTCTTTGTGGATAAATTTCTTACAGGGAATGAGAGAATACAGTCAAGGATAATTGAGTGATGTGGGGCCTGTTTAAGTAGAAGGATGGAATCGCCATTAAGTGACATCAGAAAGTCTGTGGAGAAAGTTTTGTTGGCTCTACATAGAAGCTAGCTTAGTTTTCTAAGTTTGAAAATTTATTATACATCAAGATGATGAGATATGTGAATGTGAAGTTCAGAGGGAATTTTTTTTTTTTTTTTGTGGTGCCGGGGATTGAACTCAGCCCCTTGTGCTTACAAGGCAAGCATTCTAATCACTGAGCTAAATCCCCAGCCCCCAGAGGGAAAAATTTAAGTCAGATATAAATAATCAAATCAGTTCAGCAAAAAGATAATATGTAAAGTGATAAGAGTAGATGAGATCAGTGAGTGTGTGTAGGTAGAAAAGTTCAGAGCCTGTAAAATATTCTCAGTGGTAAGAACTAAGTGATTCATTGTTAGCACTGAATCAGTTATAGATGTAAAATTCTTAGTACGTAGTCTGGTACATAGCAATCTCTCAATGAGTATCAGATGTGGTGGTTTTATTTTAAACACAATGGAATGAGACATTTTTGTTCAGCTATTATGTACCACAAAGTATGTTGTTAAATGAAGACTCAATTTCATTTGACACAAACGCACTTCTCACACGTGTTCTTCTCCAATACACATTTTTCTGTACTAGTCTCACATCATAAAGTAAAATAATTGAGTAGTATTGGAATTGGAAGTGAGCACTGATTTGGTTTGTTCTGATCGTTCCTCCAATAGGATCTAACATTTGTTGTCCCTATTACATTCTTTTATGTTGTGCTGTCACATACTGCTCATTTTTTTTTCACCTCCATAAATTATAGTTTGTGTGTGTGTTTTACCCCAAAGACTATTAAAACCACCAGGACAGAGATACATCTTATTTGTCTTTGTAGTCTCAGAGCATAGTGAGCACCAGGAACCTGAAAATTGCTCAAATATTTGGTGAATGAATGGAATGGACAGGGGAATACCAATTATGTGCTAAGCATTGTAGTCAGGCTTTTTGATAGATTTATTTATTTATTTACTCCCTACAAGAGTCTGGCTAGATTGGCATCAATAACCCCATTTAAAAGACTGAAAATTTTATGTACACAGGCTAATTGATTGCATAAAGGTAACTGTCTAGTTAGTTCAGTCTTGAATTACTCCGTGGTGACACACTGAGGTCCAAGCATTCCTTGCCCTTTCCAAAAATTCTTTGCCAATATAAAAGTTCCTTTTTTTTTTTTTTTTTTTGGTGCTGGTGATCGAACTTAGGGCCTTGGACTTGCAAGGCAAGCACTTTAACCACTGAGCTAAATCCCCAGCCCCAAAAGTTCCTTTTTAAATATTTATGAAAGATCATCATTTATTTTTAACAGAAAATGCCCCCAAATAGAAAGTTTACTAATTATAAAAATAAACCTATGCTTTTATTAGATAACCTCCTGTGGCAGCTTTTCAACATATTGAGTAGGAAAAGATAAGCTGTAACAATTGTAACAATATGAGAATAACTATTTCAAATATATATGAATACATTATATGTAGCAATATATACTATTTAGCATACTCGGACATCTGTAGAGAAGTTGAAAGCGCACAGAATGCTTTTCCTCAACTCTCAAAGCTTTAATGTATATTTCTTACGCTATCTATATAACCACCATGTAAGGATCACAATCAAGAAATTAACGTTATACTTTATGACTATTTAATCTCTAGATCCCATTCGAATTTCACTGTTTCATAATGTCTATAATAATAAAAATTCAGTTCAAAATCAGTCACTATCTTTAGCTGTGATATCATGTTGATTTTTCAGTATGGAACAATTGCCGAGATTGTTCCTTAACATTCACTTTTGAAGATTATGAGTTACTGATGTAGTTGAACATCCCTGAGGTTGGGTTTGTGTGATGTGTTCAATAGTGAGATTCATGTGTGCATCACTCACGTACAAACACAGATCTTCTCATTGCGTCCCATTAGCTCACATGCAATTTCAATTAGTCCCATGAAAATGAAACTCACTGTGATCACTTGATTAAGACAGACTACTCTGCTAAAAAGTTAACACTTATAATGAACATTTTGTATGTACTGTAGCAATATCCCATTTCTCAACAAACTTTCAGTTTAGTACTTAATAACAAGTTCTTCTCAAGATTTTTTTTTTTTTTGGTAGTATTGTGGATGGAACTCTAGACCTTGCACTTACTTGTGATGTAAGTGCTCTACCACTGAGCTAAATCCCCAACCCCTGTCTCCTTTTGAAATATCTCATGATTTCACAGAGGACCTTCTTTTGCTGATAGGTAAAAATGCTGATTCTGGACCCATTTGGTATATCCCCAACCTGGAAAAACAAAAGGAAGAGAAGAAATGAATCAGCAAATGGTATTTTTAAAGATCAAAATGTATATGCTATTTTCCGCTTTTTAAAAAATTTCATACAAGAGCTTTTCCTTTACTCTTATGTGCTTCAGATTTAACTGCATTTATTTAGGACTGTGTGCTTTTGATAAAATCGAGTCTTTAGCCAAGGACTGCTCATTTTTTAGCTCACAGTTTTTAGTTTCCAGGATTTCATAGAAACACAATAACATAGATGCAAAGAATTTCAGAGCTAAATAAGGTCTGGAGTTGAAGTGAATCAAGCTCTTTTCTGCTGTAGAAATTACTGTGTGGATTCTTGATTGACGGTGTCCCAGGTTCCTTGAGCAGTCAGAGAGACAACTTGGCTTTCTCTTGCAGCTGAGATTCTCCATGTTCTATAACTCAGATCTTTAGGATGGAGTCAAAATACCCATTTTTCTGATTATTACCTGTTAGTACTTGTTCTTCATGGTGGTGCAAGATGGCAAGGATGTATTCTACCACATTTTCTACACGGTAACCATTTCAAAGGCTGGGAAGAGCTGGCCTTCATGTCTTCCTGGCTGCTGGTTAAACATTTCCAATTTTCTCATTCTTTGTGGCACATGTTTTCTTGATCCACATTTGCTTTTAACAGCAAAGTTCATTAATCTACTAAGAAGACAAAAATACTTTAAGGCTACATATTTTCTACTTGAAATTAATAATACAAAATAATTCTTTCATATTTGGAATATCTAACAAAATCTCTGGATTACTTTAATGAGTATGAATCTCAAGGAGAATCAGGACTCATCTTGCTACAAATTCAGAAATCTGTGACAGCACGTGATACCCACTAGAATGTCTACTACTATCTGTATACAAAGACATTGCAACATAGCGATGCTTTAGTGTTTTAATAAATCTCTATGTTTACTTTGTATATTTCCAATATAGGAACTGCCAATTTTAGGTATAGACATACTTATTTTTTCAGTATCATGTTGAATGTTAAATATTTTCCCTGAAAAAATTTTAATTTTAAGTAAATCCCAAGATTTTACACAAAATAGGGAAAACTGAGAGCACTGCAGGTTACTGGAAGAGCTTTAATTAAATTCCAGACCAATAAGACCTCTGTTGAGAAGAGCTTACTCCTAAGCCCTAATCTGAAGTCTTGGGAGTTTAGATGAAAAAAAAAAAGTCATCCAATTCCATCATCTGCCCAATGACTCAACCTACAATGAGACAGAAATTGTGCTACCACATCAGAATGTCACAAAATACTTTCTTTGTGTGAGCACCTAACATTTTTCAAATGAAGAAATAAAAATGGCAAATAAATATATGAAAAAGTGTTCAACATCACTAGTCATCCGAGAGATGCAAATCAAAACAACATTAAGATACCATCTCACTCCAGAAATAATCGCGTCTATGAAAAAATCAACCAACAACAAATGCTGGCGGGGCTGTGGGGAGAAAGGAACCCTCCTCCACTGTTGGTGGGAATGCAGACTGGTCTAGCCACTGTGGAAATCAATATGGAGATTCCTCAAAAAACTAGAACTAGAGGTTCCATTTGATCCAGCTATTCCCCTACTGGGGATCGTTCCAGAAGAGTTAAAATCGTCATACCACAGAGATATATGCACAACCATGTTTATAGCAGTGCAGTTTGTAATAGCTAGATCTTGGAAACAACCCAAATGCCCAATGACCAATGAATGGCTAAAGAAGATGTGGCTTTTCTACACAATGGAGTACTACACTACCATAAAGAAGGATAAATTAGAGTCATTTGTATGTAAATGGATGTTCCTTGAGAATATACTATTAAGTGAAATAAATCAGACACTCATAAGCACACATCGAATTGTTTTTCTGATATGAGAAACCATAACTGTAAATAAGAACAAAGTAGTGTAACGGATATTATATAAAAGGAAGATAATATACAAAAAAGAGGAGTACTAGAAAGAGGGAAGGGGGAAAAGCAGGAAGGGAAAAAACGGAAAGAAAGGGGCAAGGGAAATCATGGAGAATTGTAAATAAACCTGCTGTAAATAGGGATGGAGGGAACAGAAGGGAGGGGAGGGTAGAGGGGGAGAACCAAGAGACACTATGTACAGGCACAAAACAAACATATTAAATGTAATCAATATATGGACAATGTACCAATACATGTTCTTGGTTAAAAAAAAAAATTCTAAAAAGAAAACACCATTAGGAAAACACAATGATCCCAGTAAATAACTTTTTCTAAACCAAAAAGAGCCTCAACTATGAGAAACTGGTAGACTTACTTTAAGCTCTGATTTGATAAATGACCTTGAAGATTATGAGCAAGAGATAATTGTATGCTTCTTGGTTTCTTTCATCACAGTGTAACAGATATGGGCGACACAGTGCCACACTTTTTCTAATTTTAAATATTATCTTGTATCCATAATATGTAGTTTATGGGTTTTTAAATTATCTCTGGTCTTCCAAGTTAGGAAATACAGAAAGAGAAATGAGAAGAGAATAAAATAACAACATTTCTATGTGAAGATAAATAAGACATAGATAAAAATGATAAAACATGCTAGTGGCATCACTGCTGTAAACAATTCATATTTGTATAATCAGTCTGAAAAATAAAAAAGGGAAAGAAGAATTACTCTAGTTCCCTGTAAAGCTGACTCCTAATGATAGACATGAAATCAATTACTCAGTTAATTTTTTAATGGAAAAAGGCAGACCAAAGTCATTTCGGGTAAGAGAGTAAAATATTACCTATTACATATATAGCTTAAGATTTTGCAACATGTACTAGGATTTTTTTTTTTCTGTTTTAAAGTGATACTTTCAACTGAAATTAAAGTGAACGATCTTGTCATTACAAATGATACCTCAGAAATACAAAAATAAATTAGGGAGTATCTATTTGTACTAAAAATTGGAAAAATCTAGAAGAAATTGACAAATTTTTGGATACATGTGACCTATACAAATTTAATGAAGAGGATGTCAAAAGCTTGATTAAATCAGTGGCATGTTATTAGATTGGGCCAGTAAGAAAAAGCCTCCTAACAAAGAAAAGTCCAGATCTGGATGACTTCACTATTCTACCAAACTCACACTGACACTTCTCACACTATTATATAGAATCAAAAGGGGAGAAAACCCTTCAGAACTCATTCTATGAGGACATTACACTGTTGCAAATACCTGGTAAGGATACAATAAGAAAATGAAATGGTAGATCAATATCTCTAATGAAAATAGATGAATAAAATCCTCAACGAAATACTAGAAAATTGAATTCACCAGCACATAAAAGAGACCATACACTAAGCTGATTTTGTTTCAGGGATGGAAGGATGGTTCATCATGAATAAAAGCAATTAATACATCACATAACATGTACACTAGGTACTACAGTAACTTTATGTAGTTGTGACTTAATGGTGCATTTATGTGGTTGTTTACATTGCTCACTGTCATAAGCAAAAGGCACAATGTATTGTGATCTGTAAGCTTGTGTAATGGCCTATAAGTTTGTGTAATTTGGGATAAATTTCAATAAAAATCTATAAAAAATTATGATCATCTCAATAATTGCAGAAAAAGCATCCCATACAATTCAACATTCATTCATGATAAAAGCCCTAAATTATTGAAGGATCATATTTCAACAAAATAAAGATTACACATAACCAATGCACAGTTCACATCATATTGAATAGAGAAAAAAGCTTTTCCTTCAAGAACAAGAATATAGTCAATATAGTAGTTTTAGGCAGAGAAATTAGGCAAGAGAAATAAAAGGTATATAAATAGGAAAACAGAAATTCAATTTTATTTTTCTGCAGGTGAAATGATTTTATATATAGGAAAACCTGAAGACTTCAAAGACTATTAGAACTAACAAATTCAATAAACTAGCAGTATATAAAATCAACATAAAAAACCAGTAGCTTTTCAATACATCAGTAACAGATTTGCTAAGAATGAAATCGTGAAAACAATCCCATTCATAATAGCCATACGTATATGCATACAGACAAACACACACACCATAATAAGAAACTTAGAGAAGTGAAAGGTCTCTACAATTATCGAACATTGAAGAAGTATATGAAAAAGTACTCAAAATCATTATCCTCTGGGGAAATGAATATCAAAACTATAATGAGATACCATCTCACCTGGGTTAGAATAAATATTATAAATGAGAACAAAACAAAACCAACAAAAACCAAGAGAAAAAAAATATGTAGAGACTGCTACTCTTCTGCAGATCCTGGAAACAGACTTGGGGCTGCGAGTGCAGCCCAACAGAGGGGGAAGGCCCTGGCTTGCATCTTCAGTACCACAAAAACAGCAACAACAACGGCAGCCCATTGCTTAATAGCAGGCACAATTTTTGTCGAATTATTCTAAGGCAAATTTTAATAAAGACTTTGATGCAATTTTTAAAATTTAAAATGTCATCAGTTTCCACACTTGAAAATTTATACCTTCTTGAAAGTAACTTTTCAATAGAAATGATTTAAAAATTGAAATAAGTGTAACCATATTTTAAGAGGGGAAGTTTAAAATTTTAAAACAAGTTGATTGAAAAGGCAAATGTGAAAAACTGAACAGGTTATTTGAAATATTTTTCTTACTAATGATTTATCCACTGTGGTTAAATACTTGAATTTAATTCCAAATTTTATCAGATATTAAAAAATATCGTGAACAATTTTAAAATTTCACAGATCTGAATTCAGTGTAATTTAAAAAAATACCCAGTTCGGCTGCAGGTCTCCTGCCACGCGTGTGCTGGCCACAAGGTGCTTTCCTCTCCTAACGAAGTGTGTGGTGAAGAGCTTGGTGACTGCTGACAAGGGTCGTGGCGGGATTATACCCTGATGGGAGGCAGCTGGAAGAAATACTTGACAATTCACACTCTAAGTAATCCCTGAAAATTGTGTGGCAGTTAGGAGGAAGTAACATTTTGGCTCCCTTGTGAAAAAGACTAATAAAAGATTTTTCAAGTAGAGTTTTGGGACACTATACTTTCTGAATTAAGGTGAAATTATCAGGTTCTTAAAGCACCAGTCAATAGGGAACAGTTTTCACGAATAGATTCAATCTACAAGCCTTATTTCTTTTCTTTTCTTTTTTTTTTTTACAAGTCTTATTTCAAGCAGCCACCACTTTAGTCCATTAAGAGAAACCTCATTTAGCCAATGGTGTATTTATAATTAAATTATTTAACAGTTTTAAAAGATCTCCCATGTAGAAACATTTCAGTGAGGGCTCACAGCATAATAGTTGTAATCAGAAATATAAAATGGTCAATTTCTCTAAAATTATGGCAAGAAATCAATAACACAGATTTTTATATGTTGACTTGTATTTTTCTAACATTTCATTTGAAATGTGTGGTTTTTCAAATAATAACTTCTCTGTTATGATTTTGCTTAAAATCCCACTGTCCACTTAGGGAAGTATTTTACAAAATAACCTGTGAAGATTGTATATTTAAAGTAACATGTTACATAATATAGAATTATCATAACCTATATTACATACAATTGAATACTATATATTTAAAAAGAAGAGATTTTAATTTCTCTAGTAACTGCTTCCTCTAAATCCCAGAATATCAGATCTTTATTTTTGCTATCTGCTAGCATTCTCATGCAGTGACTTCAGGACTTTCTGGGTAGCTGAGCCTTTCACACTTGCCTCTCCTGGAACCAGACAAAATTTCTTTTCCCCAATTATTTGATCTTTAGAGACCTCATTGCATTCGGCACAGCAACATCATAAATTGCTTTTATGTATGAGTAAGATTGATTATATTATGATGTGATTTTATTGAAAAAAATAAGATATATTTGTTTCCTATCATGCCTCCTAAGTTCCATGCTAACATTTCTGTGATGTTCATTCTTATTTCAAACTTACCAAGGTAATCAGGGTTTATGATACTGTTGTATGAGCTCAAACTATATGTAGCATTGGCCTGTCTCCTTCAAACTCACATTTAGCATATAGCTATGAACAATAAGTCATATCCTTATGTATCTCCTGGAGAACTAGATGTAAAGAATTCTGTAATTTTCCAAATAATGAAGTCTTCAGATTAAAGATTAGAGGTGATTATTACTCCTCTGTGTATTAGAGGGTCTAGTGAAATGCACACATAGAGTAATGCTTAAGAAATGTTTGTAGAGTGGTCAGTCTTCAAACAGGAGGCTATGGAGTCATTGAGAGATGAATTATAGGAACTATGTCCTTTTAAACTGACCATCTTTCTATAACCTCATGTGCTACTGTTTTCTTCAGGTAATTATCTTTGATCCTGAATGATCCTATCGCTCCCTAACATACTCTGTATTTCGACTTTAGGAAATGTTTATCATTTGATGGAATGCACAACTGTTCAATATAGCAGAGAGAAGATGTGAACTATGCCACTGAATTTGAAACTTGATCAATTTGTTAAAATTGCCAATCTCTTCAATATTTCCTGCCCAAAGGTCATGTAGTTTGGGCAGGATGTGGTAAGAAGGATACTGTTATAGTTTAAGGGTTGATGAACAAGTTTAATCAAAGGACTCATTAGGGTACGAGAATAGCCCATAGCAATGGGAGGGTACAATCCTTGGTAAAAACAAGTGGGATCAGAGAAGACATGAAGAAAAGTTGGAATATTAGAGGATTTAGGTGAAAATAGTGTAGAGGAACCTAAGAGAATTATTTTCACACTTTGTGATCATATAAAACAATACATGTTAAATGACTGAATCTCACATACCTCAGAGAGGTGTCACATAGGTTAAGGACTTACAGTGACTAAAGGCAATTATGAGGTCACTGGTGACTTATCTGAAAACAAATACTACACAATGGATTTGTTAGGCAGAAGTCGAGTTTTAGAATAATGGAAAGTAAATCAACCTGAGAAAGTCTTTGTGATGACTATAACTGCCTTCATAAGGAGTTTGGTCAGGAAGAGAAGATTTCGACTCAGGAAATATTTATTCATTACAAATTTTGAGGCAGGTTCTGTGCTATCTCAAGACAGCTTAGAGTACTGTGGAGAAAAGAGATATTTAAGAGGTAAACTGAATGTTAAGAGTTAGAACAGGATAACAAGGGCAATGCAACTGCTTAGTTTAGATCAAAGAAGATCTTGTTAAAGAAGATAAAACTACCATGAGACTGGGGATGAATGGAAATCAGCCTGTCAAAGATGGACAAGTGAGCATGAGCAAAAGGAAATAATAGCACTGGCTGTATAACTGAATCATTACACTGATTGAATTGTGCCTACATTTATGTACTCTTAAAATCATGCTAAGAGGGTAGATTTTATGTAAAGTGTTGTCACCAAAATTATGATGATAAAAAATAAGGAAAAAAGAATATTACTGATTGAGGAATATGTAATGGGATATACATAAGATAAAGCATAGAGTTTTAAATTTTAAAACAGATCATATTCACAAAAGTTTAAATATAACTTTCATGGGTTTACCACTTCACTTTACCAATAGAATATAATCAATAATTTTGAAACTTTTTGTGTCTCTCTTACAATGTATCCTTTCTACTTTCTTCAATATAAAATTGAAATACAAAGAATCTGCCGAAAAGTACACACACTTCAGGAAAAGAAAAACTTGCACAAATATTTTAATACTAAAATTAGTGAGACAGCATGAGATTAATCCATTACCTTTGGCTTCTACAGTCGCAAGAGGTGCTCAAAGTGATGGTCGTTATCTTCCAGACGCTTAATAGAATGGCACACTGCTGCTTGGGTGACGTTGGCCATTGAGACTGCTGCAGATGCATTTCCAATTTCTTCTCCAAGGGCCGCAGTGTAGTGGGTTTTCTGTTTTCTGTGACATACAATATCCTTTAGGGTTCCCTGTGTGAGGGTGATGGCATCTGTTGAAAAAGCGTGATGCTTTCTATCTTTTCCTGAAATAGTCATACAATTTTTTGATGGACTCTGTATATTTACACAATATATGATCACACAAAACATAGTCACACAATATATGCAATCTAATTATTATGGGAATTTTGTGTATATTATTTATTTTTTGCTTTATGTTAATATCTGCATGTCTTTGATTTATATACCATTACATTTTCTTAGTTCTTGAATTTATGTAAATGGAACAATATTACATATAACTTTCTTTTTTCACTCAGCATGATTTTTTGAGACTCATCCATGCTGATTCCTACAGATGGCATAAATTAATTCTCATTATTGTATTGTCTCATATTGTATTATGTATTGTGTATCATAATTTACTTATTCATCAACTAGACATTGGATTGCTTCTAGAATTTTGGTTTACCAACAATACAGCTCTAAACATTCTTCCATGTCACCTGTGGCATAAGTGTGAAGTTTTTCTGGGACATTTACCTAGGAATAGAATACTACATTATTGGCTATAAGCATGTTTAGCATTGCTGTATAATACCTAGTTATTTTAAAGACTTAAGGGTTTTTGATGACCTTAAAGATTTTAGGATAGTTCAAATATAGAGAGATGGGAAGATAGATTACAAGAAGATGAGATTGACATAAAAAAAAAAGATGAGATTGAAGGAAAGGTTGTTAATTTTGATATACATCTGTGTTTGCACGTGTGTGAGTGTTGGTTTTGTGTTTTTGGCACAGGGAAAATATAAACATGTTATCAAAGCATGTGAAACAAAGCTAGTGGAGAGAAGGATTTTGTAGATAAAAACGAGAGAAAAAGTAGTTGATAGCAGAAGTTCGCAAAGAAACAGGGGATAATGTGAGTTCAAAATCATGGGTGAGAGGGAAAATATTGAAGGTGGAAGGTATCAGTTGAACAGAGAAAGGAGAAGAGTGGAAGAATTAAGAATAAGATTGGCTGGGGATTTAGCTCAGTGGTTGGAGTGCTAGGTAAGCACAAGGACCCGAGTTCGATCCCTCCCCGCACTCAAAAAAAAAAAAAAAAAAAAGAATAAAACCAAGAATAAGACCAGTTACATTGCTTAGTGTTTCTGTGTAGTGGTTTTTAAAAATGATAATAGTGCAATGCAAAAGTAAATTTAAATATGTTTCAACTATAATAAGTATATAAGTATATATTTTACAATTTTCCATGTGTCAATTTAAAAGAGATAAAAACATGAATTAAGTACATGATCACAACATAAACAACTTCAAAGTTATTGTTTTGGGAGGATCTCTTGAATATTTTTCTTAAACTATACTAGTCAATATTTCTATAGACTATCATGGTTTCATTGGCCTTTTTTAGTAGCAGATTTACATTCGCCAAAAGGATATGTATCTGGTTAACTATTCTCTTTTTTAATGTTGCTTTTATTATAACAAATTGTGTGACTATTACAGTGAGAATGACCAACACAGGACCAAGCTGGTAAAATTCAAACATGTGACGTGTGTCCACGACAACTAATCAAACTATTTGGAATGACTGTGTCAATAAATCAGTTGCTCGTGAAGAAGTGTATATGATGACCTTTCATTTTTGTGGCATAAATCCACATATTTTGAGATATATCTATATCTATATATATTCTATATTATATATAGACATGAAATATTTGTGTTACCTTTCAAAACTAATTTTAATTCTTTTGAATGCTAAGACTTTTGGGAAAAACTAGTTTTTCTTATACTGGAATGTGAGTTTCAGGAGTCTATATTTTTAAGAAATGACTTTTAAAAGGCCATTTGAAAATGTGCTGATAGGTAAAAATTAAAGTACTGTTTATTTCTAGGCTAGACAAGCCTTTCTATATTTGTTTATAGTTATTCCAGTCTGATTAATTTTCTTTGAATTTAATGACTCTGTTTTACATATGTCTGCTTTAACAAATATTTAATCATCCGCTTATTTTTTTACAGTGAAAATTTTAATTTACATATTGTGTCCTTATTACTTAATATCTCTTAAGGCTAATTCCACTGGAAAATGCTTCTTGTTCCCTCCCCCAAAGTAAATACTCATGCCTAGCTTTTGTTACTCTCTGAGGTCGAAACAGCCAAGTCCTGCAGCCATGAGGCCTTTAACTTTAGTAAAAAGCAGGCAGCTCTATGGCCCTGTGTTTGGGAAATGTGTAATTTATATGGTGTGGGCAATATCTTTAGCACTCTCCATGAAAAAGTTTTCAAGTAAAAGCTTGCTGGTCTTCCAGTATAATGTAACACCTTTATATCTCATATGAAGTCATCAGAATCATATGTGCATTTATTTCTTTGTAAAAACTACCACGTGAGTAACATATTAAAACTCGACATGATTTTTCCATTGCTGCTAGCACCAAGGTCAAAAACACCTCTAACCTCAGCTGGAAAGATAGCACCTTATTTCTTACCTTTAAATATAAGAGGCTCCATTCCCTTTATAACCCAGGTCACAGCAGAAAAGATTTGTGATGACTGTTTGTAAGGAAGTGTTTTAGCTTCTGGCCCAAACTCCTGAATTTTATACAGATTTAGTTTCAGCATCTAATGTGTCTTTTTGCTCCCGGCGGGGTACATCTAGCCATATAATACAATATGAAATAGTGATTTTTAACTTCACTTCCTACTCCACAGGTGATGATCGAAAATAGAGGTTATGTGAGAAAAGCAGAAGTCATACAAAATACATCTGTCCAGATTTATAATGGAATTTGGAAAAGATTCTGTTGTAAAATTCTGTTGTAAACTGAACAGTTATAAACTCGCCTCCCCAAACTAGCTGCTGATAACCCATCTCATCTGTCTTATGTCTGAGAACTGAGCTTCACTCAGAGGTGGGGCAACCTTTCCAACTCAGAAGTCAACGTGAGAAGAAACAGTGACAGTGTAGGTGGGACATGATTTATATACCTCTGCCCGCCTTTACCTTCCTCACAAACCATGGAAATTTTCCAGTCATCTTTCTGCCTTAGTCAAGCACAGTATAGTTTAACTTTTTTTTCTCACAGATTAGTAGATATTTATTCTAGGTGCTCACTTACTGAGAGTTTTAAAAAATAATAGTGTGTAAAGAAATTTCAAAGTGTATTTTGAGTCGTTGTCTCACATAGCTACTAGATAACTGTGAGTTAAACAGATTAAATATGATCATCCCATTCTCCTGTTTAAATACAAATAATATTAGTTTTAAAAATAACTTCTTAAGGACACATAATAGATAGTTGAATAGAATTCTAGATTCTCGACTCTTTATCCAGTTTTTTTTATTATTTATCCTATTTATATATTTTCATGTTGAAACATGAAATACTCATTTCAATTCACTTTAGGACTCTTACGCTGACCTACAGTGTCTAATGTCTTTCCTAGTTATAATCATGCTGAGACAAATTTGCTTCAACTAATTCTCAACTACACAAAATATCCTTTATCTGTGTTAATATAAATTAATTAACCTCCTTTACTTTTTGATGGAAATTCCAAACTTCAAATGAATTGTCCATTAACTTTGACCGTGTGCCCAGAGCACTATGAACAATAATGACAAGCATCTATGGGATGTGCTGAATGCACTACTATCTATTCAGTTTTCTTAGAGATCCATTAAAAAGGATCAACAGAACCCTGTCCTGATGATTTATACAGTGGCAAGTTTTTGGAGATAGAAAAAGTGCTGTGGGTGTTAGTTCTTTGTAAGAACTAACTGTTCACTTTAAATAGTTTCCGCCTATTCTCCTAATAGGTGCAAAAATTTCAGGATCCTGTGTGCCAAACCTGTACATATTCAGAGCAAAATTCTCAAAAGTATACAGTGAAAAAGTGAGCCCAAAATGCTATTTACATAGCAATTAGCCAATAATTTATAAAGCTTTTTTCCCATGAGAAAGTAAAACTTCAATTTATTTCATTAAACAATAGAAGACATAAAAGGTGTCTGAAGTATAACTAGAATACAAGAATAAGAGAAAGTCAGGTATATAGACAAGAAGTTTCTGAGCTTGCACAGAGGGTATACCTGAAGTTCTGTTATTCTGTCCTCCTTCCTCCCTCCTTCCTTCTCAAATTCTTTTCTCTGTTCCTTCCTTCTTTCTCCCTTCCTTTCTCTTCCTTCCTTCTTTTCTTCCTCTCTTCTTCCCTTCCTTGATGATGAAAGCAATTCTGACTTTCAAATGTAGCCTGCTATATAACATGTTTTGAACTTTATAAAACTATATAAATAAATAACATACACCATCTCATTTTCAATTTACTTTGGGTTACAGTGACTTATTACCTGGATATAGCACATTTTCTGTAATACGATCCTCCAAACATGTGTGGTTTACATCTCCTACCACAGGCAATTCGCCACACAAATTCCACAAAACCTGAGGTGACCTTACAGCATGTTGAACCAGACAAGTCTCTTGGTCGCATCCTTGATGTCACGGCAATAAGAAATGTTGTGAAGGTGCCTAAATGACCACCCTTAACTTCTGAACTTCACTTGTTAAGGATTCCTAACAAGCAGCTCATTGACCAACTCTGACCAAGCCACTGTCGTCTCTTTCCTGGCCTGTACCAGTAACTTTCCATCTGGATTTCTCTCTTCTATGGCTCTCTTCCAATAAAATTTCCACATAGAATCCAGATGATCTTTTAACAATGTAAATAACTGAGCGATCTCTGGCTCAAAATGATCCATAATGAATATAGCAATTACTTTTATTTGATCGTTACATATAGTATGCATATTGTACCCCATAAATATATATAATTATTATGAGTCAATTAAAAATTTAAACAATTCTGTGTCAAAGATTTTATTTGTTTGCTTTTCTTTTTAAAGAGATTAAAAGTCCAGAATAGGCAAATATATACACACAGAAAGTAGGTAAGTAATTGCCTGAGGCCAGAAGATTGGGAAGAAGCTAAGTAGAGGGGTAGAAACTTATGGAGTTTCTTTCATGGGTGACACAAAGGCTGTAAAATTAATTGCATGATGGTTGTACGTCCATGGCCACATCAAAAACATTAGACTGTACACTTTAAATCTGTGAATTATATATGTGAATTGTACTCAGAAAAGCAGTTTTTAAAAAGAAAACTTTCCAAGTATAGAACTTATCTGACACAGATACTTTGTTATATTTGTCTTCAAACTAGACTTGAGAGAATATTTACGTACTTGTTCAATATAACATACCGCAAAGAGTACAAAAATAATGTTTTCGCACTCACACCATGCATGCTTTTGTTTATAAAAATAGACAGTGTGTAGTCGGTCCTAAGACTTTTATTTGATGTTGAAATGACAGTCATTTTTGGAGAGGAGGATTTCTGTGGTAACACTTGCAAGTCTTATGATGTGTTTTTGCTCAGTGGAAAACCAGAAACAGTCAAGTAGTTGTAGCAGATGTTATTAGTATCCGTCTGTCCCCTGCTCTTCCCAAGTCTTTCTCTGTAGCAGAGTCCATGTGTGGCTGTGTGCCCGAATATCTCACCCTACCTTAGCGTCTTAATCCATCATGGTGATTTCATCCCCTGGCTAATAGAATCACCAGCAGGGACCGATAACAGCTAAACAGGTTTGTTAGGGGTGCGGAGAAGGAATTCTTGTCTATCCAAATAGACGGAAAAAAAGGTATAGTTCTTCCTGTCTCTGAAGAAGGCCTCAAGAAGACACACTGTGCAAATGAGTGTAAAGCTGACAGAAGTGTGGACATACTGCCCGGGAAGCACGAAACTACCTTTTAGTGCCGTGAGATGATTATATATTCTTTAGAGTAGGTTGGTAATTTTCAAATTTTATTATGCATCAGAATCATTTGAGGGACTTGGGGTTTAGCTCAGTGGTAGAGCACTTGCCTTGCAAGCACAAGGCTCTGAGTTCGATCCCCAACACCAAAAAAAAAAAAGAATCACTTGAGGACGTTGTCAAATTCGTGATGATAATTCAGTGAGTCTATATCCTCCCAGCTTGTGTGGCTGGCCCGTGGTCCACACTTACTGTAGCAAAGGTTGAGGACTCTGTTTGTTTGGTTTTGCAATACTTAGGTTTGAATGCAAATTAACTGATGCATCATATACACCAAATCAACATAGTATGAGCAACAGATTTCCATCTCCAAATTCACTAGTCATACTAGGAACTATAGATTATATAATTCATTCAAACTGTTTTGAATAGAAAAAGAAATATTGTAGCTTAACACTGATTCTACTTTCCTTTGAAGAAATAATCAAACCACTAGAGGCTGCTTTGGAAACAGACACTTGTGGATCCCTAAAGACAAATTTACTATTATACAAGTTTGTTTGGCAATTCATTTGATTAAAAAAACAAGTTTGTTTTGGGGCTGGGGTGTGTAGCTCAGTGGTACAACACATGTTTAACTAGTACAAGGCCTTGGGTTCAATTCCCAGCACAGAAAAACTGGTTTGCTTAGCAAAATCAACTGTTTTGGTAGGAATGAAAACCGAAAATTATTTTCTATTACATTTTTGACATAATCGACATAGATTGAAATATGTCAGAGCAGAGACAAAAGAATCAATATAGTAAAGAACAAAAGGTGCCTCACTAAAAAATTAGAATTTAAAGTCTAGCTTTCTGATTCAGGCCATTGGTTTTGACATGTTCAGGCATTGCTTGTCTGAAACAATCCAAATGTTATAAGGACTCTGTTGGGAAATGAATGTAGACAATGAACAAAATTGCATTAGTACAAAAATTGACCTGAAAACTGTACATGTCACCGTGAGGGTAAAAACTGTTCAAGTCTCACAGTAAATGCAAAGATAGTCTCTTCTGATGATTGCTCATTACCATAAGAAGATGCGTATCTTTTGGCTGTGCTATAGTTTTTGTTCTTGGTCAATGTCATTTATCTAATATATCAAAATTATACTTTGAATAAGGAAGTAACTATTGCAAAGAAATCTAATTTCATCCCACTTTTTTCATATTTTCCCTATCAAAATAAGAGTTATACTAAAATTAGAAGTTCAATCTTTTCTGAGAACACATAACCAGCTGGATTAGCAGCCAGTCCAGATCCAAGGCCAACTGACGGGTCACAGTGCAGGTTCAGCCATCCAGGAGAGTATTGTTGATTTTGGCCCTCGAAGAATGTTTCTCCAGATATACAAGGTGGAGCTGGCTGTAGCTTCCCTTCCTGCTAGTATGGTGCTTAAAATGAAATATTCTTCTACGAATCTCTTTTTTCTGTTTATTCTCTGATGAAATCACAAGAAAAGTACTTGGAAATTTTCTGGAGTTTGCTTTGACAATAGAAATGTAGGATATGGTGTAAGAAATAAGGAAATGGGCTGATTATCTAGGCTGCATCTTCTTAGACAAGACGTTATCAAGGGTAGACTTATGCTTCCTTGGTCCTAAATGAGCAATATCATCTACTCTTCTCTGCATTTTAGAATTGCCTCAGATCTCTAACTGTAAGCTGACTTTGAGTGCCAGAGATTTCTGAACAATGACATCTATTAATGTGTTCCCTGTCTGGAGATTTCTATGCTCTTTGCTTTTGTGTTGTACGATTTGTTTATCTTTTTATATAAATAATTAATACCATATAATTTTATATTTTACTGGAGATGTTAACTTATGCATTGAACTTATGTGTTTGGGAACAATGAAGTAAGATCAGAGCTGTGGAAATGTTAAGATCAAAGATACTAATATTCCAATTAAATACAAAGATATCAGATAATTTCCTAAGTTTTTTCCAACTTCCCATACACTTCAACTTTAAGCTTTATTTCTCTGAAAAAATATTTAATATTCTGTAAGAAAGAAAAATCAATTTTAAATATGACTAAATGGTAAAGGCATGGCAACATAACATTGAAGAGTTAGAAAATAAAGGAAGAATAGATGCTCGTGTCTTGTTTTGAGGATCTTGAAATGAAATTTTGCTTACAGTTAGAATCTTCATTTTCTTCTTGTAGTAAAAGAGCAAGTGGATAAATAAATAGATCTTTAAGTTTAAAAAGATGTCATGGGCCATTGTGATATTCTAGGTTACTATGGCATTGAAGAAAAGTGAAATTATATGATGCTGCTTTAGTCTTCAAAGAAAATCAATAAAAAGCAATCTTATTTGAGCTGTGATTTTCAAAATGATAACCGACTGATTTAGACTCATTGTATAACCAATTTAGTGACGAGCAGAGTATGATCATCAGGATAGCTTTAACAGAACAAGCTGTTAAAAGAAAAATAGGTTTAGACATGACGGTTTCTATATTTAAAGAAGCACATGTAATAACAGCACAGAATCTTCAATGCAGACCATTGTGTGTAACACCATTTTCTGAGATAATAAATGATAATGCTGTATGTGTGCCGCGTGTTGGCCTGCAGAGAATTGGCTGTGGTAATAACGGGTATCACGTACTGATTGCTCACTAGGGACCAGATGCTCTTCCAAACCCTTGCCATAAATCTCGCATTTTATCATGAAATGATCGCTGAAAGGTAGTTACTGCTTTTCTTCATTTTAAAGACCTGGAAACTGAGGCTTTATGTGTTTGAAAACTTGCTCAGGATCAAATCATTAGCTAGTATTTGCAATTAGATTTGAATCCAAAGAGTCTGACTCCCAAGTACAGTGATTATTGTGTGTTTGCATGTTTTTATCTTTTCAAATGATATGTTGACCCAGTTTTGAGGACATAGCTAGAGGATGGTCAATTTCTCTTCTTGAATAGCTGAAGAACTGAAGTTCCCACTCCTGATATTTTCCTTCATAGGCTGGACTCCCAACGCACCAGCTTTTTTCTCCACAGGGCCGAGTATCAGACAGGTCCTTTGCTCTGGATCACCAGAAATTACTCAGGTTGGCCAATCCATAAAGAGCTCAGGAAATTTAGCTAATCCCACCTCATTTGATGTACATTAACTCCTCTTCCAGCTCCACCTCACTGGTAACAGTAGTCACTGTTACCCTTTCCAGGGGAGCAACTTCTGTTGGGCCCACCTGGTATTTGGAGCCACCTTTCTTCTGAGTGTCACTGCTTTATATCTCACCATTACAACAACCCTTAATCTTATAAAACACAGTCTACTCCTTCCACCTCTACACTGCCATCCCAAGGATGTATAGTGAAGGTATTTAAACAATTATTCACTCAGCTTAGGTCAGTGACTACTATGAAAATGACTCTAGGAATATAAATTATAGAAAGTTCATCTTCTTTTCCATATATACTTGGTTGGTTTAGTTAAAAAGCTAGAATTTGTTGCAAGCACTTCATTTAGCACTTTTCTCTCATGTTACACTAAAGTTCATACTAAGGAAATATTAATAGGTCCAAAAGGAATTTATGCAATTTAAAAAGTAGAATTTAAATAATGGATTTATTGACAGGTTCATGAATAATAAATTGTTAAGCAAACTTGTTAAAATGGAAAAGGATTATTATAATATTTACACACTTGATACAGTGTTTAGAGGTCATAATAATAAATAATGAATACTAGCTTCAAATGAACAATAGTCAAATGTATAAAAACTTCAAATAGGCCCATTGCACTTGAAAATTTCTGAGTTTAAAACATCAGTAATTATTTCCTCCGAATGTGCAAAAGAGGTGATGGATTGCTTCAATAATCTAACACAGGTTTCAGAAAATTTTGCCTGTAAAGGGTCAGCTAATATTTTAAGTCTTTGGAGGTAATGGGGTCTCTGTTCCAACTACTTCACTCTGCTCTTATAACATATAAGCAGCCATAAACAATAGTTGCGTAGTTCTGTCCGTGTTCCAGGTTCCCATAAAGCTTTATTTACAAAAAGAGAGAGCAGGATGGATTTGGCCCATGAGTTGTATTCTGCTGGCCCCTGATTTAATACTTGAAGTTATGATTTTCAGCTTCCTTTCTCATCCATGTTTGATATCATCTTATATAAGGGGGTCACCCAGTTTAGGACAGACGCCAGAGGACAAAGTACCTCTGAAGTGATCCAGGCGAAGGCACATTACACTTTCTAACCACATTATGATTACAATTCATCTTTTTAGGACAATTGATACAGGTTAAAAGCTATTTTGTGATACTGGCAGCTTCACTAGACCATCGATTTTCTCAGT